>CM059293.1:410000-667500 GCA_030340665.1 Neosalanx taihuensis
GATCCATGCTTCAATGGTTTGAGAGACATTCTTACCCCCTTAGCCGTAAGACGCATACGCCTCACGACATCCACTGCAGTCAATGGGCGCACTAAAGATACCAATAGAACTACAAATGCTGCTTTAAAATCGCAACATAGCATGATTGAAAACTGAGCAGTAAAACTTATTTATCAACAATAAGCGTCCTTCATCGCCCGAAGTCTTTCTGGCGCAGTTCTGTTTATTTTCTTACCAAACATACATACTCGTATGGTTTTGGCAAATGTAGTTTAGAAAAATCTATCGACGACGTCCAACCACCCTATGAAGTTCAAGAACACCCTGAACTAACGAAACATTAAACACTTTGCCTCGAAAAATGCATTATGACAAATAGGTTTCCCGCAAAGTAGTAAGACCGCCCCCGTCTTCTTTTTAAAGGACCACAGGTAAGATTAAAAAAAATAGGGGAGGGGGGCAGTCCACAGCAGCAGCAGGGTGAAGTAAAGTACAGCACACAGAGTTGGAGGGTAAATAACAATAAAGGGGACACGATATAATACAATATAAAAAAATAATAATAGAATAAAAGTAAAAGTCAAGTACGATGTTAAGTGAATTGGTTCCTGTCTTGAATGAGAAGTGAGATATATCACCAGTCGTTGTGTACATTTTTTGTAATATGCAGTCCTGGTCATATGGTCCTGGTGACCAAGGGATCGGCCATGTGTATGCCTGCAGATAAAATACCCTAAAACACGAAGCTGTGATTACCGTAGAGAGGCAATGAAAACCTGAAGTGTAACTATTTTCTCAGTAGGCCTAGGCTACGTTAGAGTTACTTTAAGGTCATATTATACTCTACTTTAATGTTGAGAAGAAAATGCTAATGAAAGGTTCAGAATTAGTTTTATTCAACCTTTTTTTATTCTTGTTTCATATGTTTAATAATCTTTTCATTAAGGACCAGGCCCATAGCACTTGTTTTTCGTTCGTTTTCATTTGGAAAGGGGGTTCAAAATCAGCTCAGTGCAGACTAAGTATTAGTCTGATTCTGAAGAAAAAAATAAGGTGTTCTTTGAAGCGCATTATTACCGAATTTAATAGCATCGGGGGGTACGCGTAGGGCAGCGAAAGGGATAAAAAGATACCAAAGATATGGTGCTGATGCACCCTTCTTTATATATGTCTATATGTGTGCAACCACTGAATCGCCCAAAAAGCATGTTCCTTCCTGTTATAACAGCACTTCCTCGAAGACTTTGGCGACATGCCCATAGACATGCCTCCGTGTTGGAGTCGCGGTGGGGTGGGCGGGGACTTCAGGAAACAATGCTTGGGAAAAAAATTGTCAGTCAAACTTTTGTTGAGTTTAGACGGTGAGTAAACAAAAAGACGAGGAAGGTTGGGGTGTGTATACGATCTGTGGTGGTGGGAACGTTCATTTAGAACAGTTTTTACCTCAAGCATCAACATTACTCTACAAACTAACTAAAGCAATTCAGTTCTGTCTCTGTGATACCAGACTTTGCATACTTTGCAGTGTCTGTGTGCACAGGAGCGATAAGACAATGCATCTCCAAAACTCTTACCAAAACTATTTAGATGGATATGCAGCACAACATGATGCACTACTGTGTATATACCTCCCCTTCCTGCTGTACTATATACAGTATATCCACTCTCCCCCATACTCGTGTTTGCTATAGTTATATGCCCCCATCTGTACAGCTATTGCCCTCTTTTTATAGTTTTTTATCTTTATTTTCTATTCTAATTCATTTTACTCTAATATATGTTCTATATGTTTGCTCTTTCTTGCCACTGTAAATTCCGTGATTGTGTATCTTGCATGGCTATTAAAACTGATTCTGAAGAGGAAAAAATACGCTTATTCTATTTTGGAGTGAACTGTTCTTGTAACTGTCATCTCTTATGTGGTTCCTGGAACATCCAAAAATGGCACACGCTCTTAATACAAAGGTCTCCATTACTTCACGGCCCATATCTTATTCACATGTACTACTTACCGTCATTACATACGGAAACAACATCCTTTGAGGTTGTGACATAAAAGCACATAGGTGGGGTAGCGTGTACAAGCCGAAACTTGAACAATGACATGACCCGAAGAAGACATTGGCTTTTCCTCCTGTCTGACTTAGTGAATCAAGTATCCCAAAAACAGTTTTTTTCTTTCACGAACTTCTTGCTCAAATCAAGGAAGTCCACACATTTTTAAGAGAAAGCACGCAAAATGGATTAGTTCGCACGCAGCGTCACTGCAAGCATGTACAAACCTTTGCTGCGCCAATCATGGGCCCAAGGCCTGTGGCTGGCTTAACTGACTTTGTGCTACCTCAGACCCAAGTCGAGCATTGACAACACAGACCAGACCATGGCAAAAGATTTACAAAACTCAAAGATTTTTTTTTTATTAAACTTCTATTTATGTCATCTGTATATATAAAAATTCTAAAGCCATTGGCCTGAGACTAGAACAGACAGTGAGGCTGGTGTGTCTCTCACATCCACATATCAATTATTCCTCATTATTCACCAGCAGCGAGAATAATACAGACAGACAATAATGTAAGTTTGTAAACAGAGGTGAAACATACTGTAAAATAAAGGAGAGGACTGCCCAGAAAGGGTCCCAGAGATGGTCCAACTACTGGAGTGAAGAGCAAAGGTCCTTGGGAAGCGGAATAAATAACGGTGGAGGCTGGTCTGCTCACAGTTGATTGGCCCAGCCGTCTGACCCTGTGCTGCCTGAAAGGTAGCTGGCCACAGGGAGCAGAGGCTGGGCAGAAGGGCTTGTGTAGAGGGGTGGGCCAGACCTACCATCACAAGTAGAGGGGACGAATGTGCATACGTAGCTTGTTTGCGTGATTGAATATCTGCACGTCCCTGCTTGGTGTGTGCGTGAGCATGCTTGCATTTGTATATGTGTGTGTTTTTGTGCTGTGTGTGTGTGTCTGAGATAAAGAGAGCACGAACATTCGTCTACGTCTTGACTCATATCAACCATAGACAAGGAATACTCAGGATTCACCATCGCTTTCACATGACCTTAACACCCTTTTCCAATTCTCTTAAATACATATTTTACATCTCAGATTAAACAGAACTGTTTGTGCTCAGGTGTGTGAGTGTCGAGGGGCATATGCACTTTCCGGTGCTACTGGCATCATTTCCTGAGTGTTGAGACCGCAGGGCAGAGGATCTACCTAGAGCCCCAGACACCACATCCTGCCTCTACCAGCATCTGCTAGCGGCAGAAGGACAAGCGGATGTGTGCGTACTGAGGGTGTGTGCATGTCATGTCTGTTTTGGTGAATTATTCTAGTGTTTATTTCCATGGTAATCTATGCTTTTCCGATCCAGTGTGTGCATGTGTGTTCAGTCGCTGTCACTGGTGTCGCTGCTGGGATCTCCCTGCACTTTGTTGCGGTGCTGCATAGCGCGGTGGTAGGCCACCTGCACAGACTTGCGAATGTTGGACTTTCTTCCCTCCAGCATCTTCTCTTTGTCCAATTCCTGGTCCACCCCCAGAGGAACCAGCTTGGAGCGAGGCAGCCATTGCCTGTAGATGTACACACACAAACACTGTGAGTTAAAACCTACATGAGAACATCCTTACGAAGAGCACCATCTTTCAACCTCTCTCTCACAAAGCCTCTGACCCCATTCCAGCAGCAGCATAGCTTGTTCTTTCATGTTGTTGAAGTAGCATACACCCTTGCAAAAACATGACCTCTCTGTTGCATCGTAATCGTTTGTTATTTTCTTTACAGGAAGACAGGAAAGACTACAGGAAGGAGTTCAAACATAAATGAGACAGAAAGCCAAGAATAGAGAAAGAGAGAGCAGTGTGCTGACCAGGTCCTCTTGTTGTCGAAGAAAAGCACGAGGAAGAGGTGTTCCCTGGCCTCCTGGGTCATCTGCTCCCCTAGCTTTAATACGTCCAGAGGGGGCACAGGGATGGGGACTCCCCGGTGGAACACCCCTCCCCGGGGCATCTTTGGATCGATGATCTACACGGGGGGTGGGGGGGGTGGGAAAGGATCAGTAAAGGGCTAGTTGTGTTGTTAGTGCTGTGTGCGTGTCAACAGTAGAGGGCCTCACCAGAGCAGGGTAGGAGGGGTAACCTCTACACTTAGCCCACACCAGGTCCAGAGCGTCCAGGGTGGAGTAGTCATCTGAGGTCATCCAGCAGCCTGACCTGGCCCGACCACGCACTACTGGCAGGAACACACACAAGCAACATTGACTATGAAGCTACACACACACACACACACTGCTATTCATCCTCTACTGTCAGTGTTCAGGCTTGTAAACAGATGGACGCATGGGTCACATGGTAGTGTGCGTGTGCATGCTTGTGACTCACAGTGGGAGACGCTCCGTGATCCGCCGACAGAGTAAGAGTCGTTCTCCGTGCCTGAGGTCTCCTCGCTGCTGTCCTCCTGGAAGGCCGAGCGCGAGAACGAAGGCTTTCCTCTGCCTTGTTTGGATGGAGTGGTACTGGTGAGAGAGAAACAAAGAAAAAGGGAACTTCTATTTAGTCATTTAGCAGACGCTCTTATCCAGAGCGACTTACAGCAAGTACAGGAACATTACCCCCCCTGAGGCAAGCAGGGTGAAGTGCCTTGCCCAAGGATGCAATGTCATGTTGGCACAGCCGGAGTTCGAACCGGGTACCTTCTGATTACTAGCCCGACACCCTAACCACCAGGAGTCGTCTCCTTCCATGAATTTAACCTCAACCATAAAGGCCACCAATTTGACGTAATCTTTGATCTAAAATATGATTACTCTGATGATCTGTTTTTTGGGTAGTCTTTAGGGATCTAAACAAACTGTCGTCATGGATTCCAGTCATTCCTGTGCTTGTCTCACCTGGTCCTGTCAGAGGCTGCACTGCTGCTGCTGCTGGTCGTCGACTCTGAGTCTGAGCTGGAGCGAGGCAGACTCCTCTCGTTTCTGTACACACGAAAACTCTCCGTCACCGGCTGGTTCCCTCCATCAAAGCCGTTTCTGGGCAGACCTGACACGTAGAATCGGAGAGTTTTAACAAGGGGTTGAAAACTCCCAGCATCCTGGATTCACCGTAATCATGCCAGGTACACAGTTCTGCTAGAAAGGGAGTGGAGGGAGAAGTTGTCTGACCCAGAATGGTGTCATCGTTGTCACTGTCGCTCTCGGAGCTGGAGCTGCTGTGGGGGCTGCGGGGCCTCTTCCTCTGCCTGGGGGGGGACAGCAGAGGTAGCTGAGGAGGGCCCACGGGGCTGGGGTTCACCCCCGTCCCACCGTGGCCTGCGTCTCGGTTCTTAGGGGGCGGCCCGGCCTCTTGGGGGGCCGGCAGTTTTGGGGTTCTTCTTGAAGAGGACGGAGGTCCGGCGGCCCACCTCCGAGGCCAGCACAGAGGAGGACACGCTCAGATCTACCCAGGGGAGGAAGGGAACACACAGGGTTGACCTCTAAAGCGGATGTTATACAGTCTGGAATGGTGCATGAATAGGAATCGCATGAGAATGCATGAAAAGAAAGCAGTTTTTCCAGACATGTTTCATACTCTGTATGAAGATGGTATCATCATTGTGATTGTGACGTTCTCCCACTCGCACCTTTGCTACTGATCTCTTGGCTGCTGCTCTCTCCCCCTCGTCATGGTGACCCGTGGAGGAGGGGTGGTGGGAGAGAGATGGACCCCGGTCCCCGCCCCCCGAGCTCCGCCCCCCGGGCCAACTCCTCCCTCACGCTGGTGGGCCAGTTTCCTCTTGATGACAGTCATCTCCTTCTTCAGGGCTTTGGCCCTCCGAGAGCGGCCGATGCTGTGCTTTCCCGAGCTGACCTCATCAAAGCGCGCCTGCAGGTAATGAAGCTGCTCCTCCAGTGGTAGCCGTCTGCGGTTTTCAGGCAGGAGCAGGTCTGAGAGAGAGAGGGAGGTCAGGTGTGTGGGTGAGGTCAGGTGTGTGGATGAGGTCAGGTGTGTGGGTGAGGTCAGGTGAGGTCACGTTTGTGAGTGAGGTCAGGTGTGTGGGTGAGGTCAGGTGTGTGGGTGAGGTCAGGTGTGTGGGTGAGGTCAGGTGAGGTCACGTTTGTGAGTGAGGTCAGGTGTGTGGGTGAGGTCAGGTGTGTGGGTGAGGTCAGGTGTGTGGGTGAGGTCAGGTGAGGTCAGGTGTGTGGGTGAGGTCAGGTGAGGTCACGTTTGTGAGTGAGGTCAGGTGTGTGGGTGAGGTCAGGTGTGTGGGTGAGGTCAGGTGAGGTCAGGTGTGTGGGTGAGGTCAGGTGAAGTCAGGTGTGTGGGTGAGGTCAGGTGTGTGAGTGAGGTCAGGTGAGGTCAGGTGTGTGGGTGAGGTCAGGTGAGGTCACATTTGTGGGTGAGGTCAGGTGTGTGGGTGAGGTCAGGTGAGGTCAGGTGTGTGGGTGAGGTCAGGTGAAGTCAGGTGTGTGGGTGAGGTCAGGTGTGTGAGTGAGGTCAGGTGAGGTCAGGTACGTGAGTGAGGTCAGGTGAGGTCAGGTGTGTGGGTGAGGTCAGGTGAGGTCACATTTGTGGGTGAGGTCAGGTGTGTGGGTGAGGTCAGGTGAGGTCAGGTGTGTGGGTGAGGTCAGGTGTGTGGGTGAGGTCAGGTGTGTGGGGGAGGTTAGGTGTGTGGGTGAGGTCAGGTGAGGTCAGGTGTGTGGGGGTGGTTAGGTGTGTGTGTGAGGACAGGTAAGGTCAGGTGTGTGGGTTGTTGATTCCAGTCAACTCACCTTCCTCATTAGATGAGAGCGGTCTGTCTCTCTCCCGCTCCCTCTCTCTCTCCCGCTCCCTCTCTCTCTCCCGCTCCCTCTCTCTGTCTCGCTCCCTCTCTCGCTCGTGCTGACTGTCCGGGCTGGGCTCTCGGGCGAGGTGCATGCCCGTCTCATATTCAATCCCTATTCGCTCCGCCTGACGGCGGGCAGTCCGAATCACGGCTCCGCCCATTTCCCTCAGGCGCAGCGCAGCACGATAAAAAACAGTGTCCTTAGCGTTGTACTTGAGGCAGTTGTTAACTATGAGGCCAAAGTCAGCCTCAAAGGCTTCAAAGGTGAGGTAGCGGTGTTCTTCCAGGCAGCTCCACATAGTCTGAAAGTCCATAGGCCTCTCGATATGGTCCAGGTAGTCAGGAACCTAGAGACAGACAGAGATTAGGACCGAACACCCCAAAGATTAGGACCGAACACCCTAGAGGTTAGGACCGAACACCCCAGAGGTTAGGACCGAACACCCCAGAGGTTAGGACCGAACACCCCAAAGATTAGGAACGAATACCCCAGAAGTTAGGACCGAACACCCCAGAGGTTATGAACGAACACCCCAATGATTAAGGACCGAAACACCCGAAAGATTAGGACCGAACACCCCAGAGGTTAGGATTGAACACCCACCACGTACAGCTGTTTAATATCAGGAGCCTTTCTGTGTGTGTTACCTCAGCCAGGGGAACAGGCTCCGTAAAGAAGTTGCTGGTGTCTCTCTCTTGCAGCTGCTCAAGAGTGCTCCTCAGCAAGACCAGGAAGGGAGTGAGCTGCATCTCTAGCGCCATCTGCTGCACCTTGATCTGAACACGCGTGCGCGAACAAACACTAAGATCAACACGCCACAGACTCCAAACACACCACTTCCTGGAGCTAGTGTTTCAGCCGGTGTGTGTTTAGTGACGTGGTGTTTAATTGCCGAGCGTCAACGTCTGCTCTCACCGTCTCTCTTTTGAGTTTCTCCCTCTTGCGGATGAGCTCCACCAGTAGCCTGGCTCTCTCCAGGTCGTGTCTCAGCCTCTGCCACGCCTTCAGCTGCTCCTTCAAGGCGGACTGCTTCTCCTCGCTGTCCGGCTGCAGCTCCAACACACAGGCCAAACACAAGAGAGTGTGAAGATCGTGTAAGCCCAGACATGCCACAGCACAGCAGGCATTGCAGAGGACCATCGGTCTTGTGTGGGGGGGCGGGGGGTTACCAGGGGTATCTGGGACTGCGGCGGCTGGGGCTGGAGCTGGTCGGCGTTACGCTGCGACTGCAGGTGGGTCTGGAGCCGGCGCAGGAGGGGGACGCCATTCCGGCTCTGCCTCTTCAGGGTCCAGTAGCTGTGCAGGCGCTGCATGAATTGACTTTTCCTGGGGACCGTCAGGTTACTGGTGATCTTACTGAGCCTGGGGGTGGACAGGGCACAGCGGACCATGTTAGAAACTTGTGGAATGTTCAAGTCCAGGTTATATTTATATATGATTTATTCATTTAGCAGACGCATTTATCCAAAGCAACTTCAAAGAGAGAGCTTTACAAAAAAGCATTGGTCGCTGATCATAGCAACGTGGTCAGCCCCAAAACATAGCGGGTTTATAGATTATGAAACATACATCGCCAGAAACCAAACAAGTGCCAAACGGAAGAGCCAAAGTGAGCCAATGCGTGCATGTATGTTCTCATGTAAATGCTCTCTCTTGAAAGTCGCTTTGGATAAAAGTGTCTGCTAAATAAATAAAGGGAAATGTAAGTATACCTGTGAGGGGGTATACAGGGCACAGACACAACAGGCGCGGCATTCCTCTTCTCAGCCAGGATCTTTCGAGCTCTCTTCATCTTTAGCCTTGACTTAGCCTTGGCCCTCTTGGCCCGCTCTGAGCTCCAGCCCTTGGTGTCATCGTCATGGCCGATGCTGGGTTCGTCATCATCGTCCAGCTCCCCCCCTCGCTGTGGGAGGAGCCCATGCTGGCCCCTCCCACTCCTCCAAGGGGCGGGCCGAGCCCGGAGGGGTGTGGATGTCGCAGTAGGCAGTCTTGCGGACGCTAAACGAGGTCCCGTTTGCCCCCGTCTCTCTGACCGGCTCCATCTTCATGTAAAGGCTGGCCTGCTGGGCGCAGGTTACGTGGAAGGCGGTGTAGCAGTTAGCCTTGTGACACTGGATGCAGGCGCCGGATCCCCTCTGCTTGCAGATGTAACAGGTGAGTTTCCATCGGGCAGCGGGGATGTGCTCAATGCTGTCAATGGGCTCCAGGAAGACTGTGTTGGCGAAGCACACCTGTACAGGGGAGAGCAGGTGATGACACTATCTGTACAAGGGGGTTCAACCGGATTCACCAGCTGAATATGCCCTGCAGCCATATGGGTGGGACACACATGAGCACACAACCTGAATTCAACACTCACCTCTGGGATCCAGAGGGCACACACCACGTGGGCCCAGCGGGCGTCATCAGTCTGCTTGAAGGCTCCTCCCTTGTTGGGGCAGAGGGCACAGTCCACGGCCCGGCTGGGCGACTGTAGGCAACGACGGCACAGCCACTGTCCCTCTGGAATGTAGGGCACGCCGTAGCACTCCTGGTGCACAGCCAGGTTACACATGTCACAGAACAGGATCACGTTGCTGTTCTGGCACTCTCCGTCGTTACAGATGCAGCAGACGGCGTCCCTCGTCTATCAGAGCACTAGGGTCGGTCTGGAGGAGGGACAAGAGACACCTTGACATCTACAGCTCTTCTTCACTACCAGAGGAAAGCGGATGATCCGCTCCCCGGAGCCCCAGATAGACAGCCAGAGATGGTCAGAATGTGGAGCCAAACCCACCTTGTTGTGACTCTCGAAGTAGGACTCCTTCTCCAGCCGGTCCATGAGGTACTCGAAGACCTCCTGAGGGATGGGTGTCACACCGTCACTGCGGCGCTTGTCGTTCATGATGTCCAGCCAGATGTAGTCCTCTTCATCTATATCGTATTCCACCTCCTCATCCAGCTCCTCCACAGACTTATCTATGTATCTGAGGGACAGAGAGAGACAATAAGAGAGAGAGAGAGCGAGAGAGAGAAAGACAATAAGACAGAGACAATGAGAGAGATAGACAGAGAGAGGCAGAGAAAGAGACAAAATAATAGAGAGAGAATATATTAGAGAGAGAGCGAGAGAGAGAGAGAGAGGGAGAAAGAGGGAAAGGATGTGTTAGGGCAGGACAACAGGGATGGCACTGAACGTTTCTTAGCAGGCCAGGTGAGGGAGCACAGAAGCAGAGGTGCCTGCTGACCTGTAGTATGAGGAGGGCCGTGGGGGGGCATCTGGTCTGTCCTGGTCCAGCTCTCTGAACACCACCTCAGGTAGTTTGACTGCTGGCCCAGAAGAAGCGCTGTGATGGTGGGACTCTTTCTTCTTCTCTTTACTCTTGTGCTTCCCAGACTTCGGCGTGGCCCCTTTGCCTCCGTTAGCAGCAGGGGTGTCTGGTCTGTCCTTTCCGTTCCCCCTGTCTCGCTCCCTCCTGCCCCACTGTCTCCCCCATTACAGGCCCCTCCCCCACCCCCACCAGAGGATGGAGGGTCCTCAGTCCCGCTGTCATCCTCCGACACCACGTCAATGTTCTCGAATATGCTGATGCGGTGGATGCGTCCATGGATCTCCAGCTCCACCATTCGCTGGGCCTGGGCGTAGGTCATTGTCTCCCTGCCCGGAGAGTGAGACCACTCGGATCTGTTGGGACTACCAGGGAGTGGTCCCTCCCTGACCACCGATCCCTGAGCAACATCCCTTCCCCACTCCACCCTCTCCATCTCCTGACCCGATCAGCGACACGCGAGGGCGCCCCTTTCCGCCTCTTCTGAGGCATGCCCTGTGCAGGAGTGGGATTGTCATGGTCGTAGTGGTACAGGTGGTACTCAATACCACTGTAACTCTTGTACACCTTCCGGCACGTCTCCACTGGGCACTCATAAGGGGGCTTGGTGGCTCGTAGATTGTGACAGAAAGTCTTCACGTCAAAGTCCAGCCCCATTGTGCCAATGGCCACTGCTGGGACAGTCACTATTCAAGCTTCCATCTGGAACACAGATAATTTGAAATGTATCCAAAATGTAGGCTCACTTCAGATGCAAATAAAGTACACATTCACAAAAACAAGTCAGGTTTGTGGTAACTAATGGAAAGAGAGAAATATTCTGGCAGCCAACTGTAAGTTGGGACCCAGGTGGGCAGTTTTAACTGTCAACTTTCCATGGCAACCAACAAAATGCATAGTTCTAGTAATTCAAGCCGTTTGCTATGAGCAAAACATATCTAAACCTTTATTGATCTGATATAGACCTCTCTAAGATATGTATCCCACACAACACTATACTTGATCAAAGTCTATAGATTTGTTTTACGTGGTCAAAAAGAATGACTGAAATTAGAAAAACTGAATTCCAAATAATGGACATGAATGACAAGCTAGTCAGCTAAATTGTAATAAAATGCGTTATTTTCCCCCCAAATGATGAAGCTCAAACATATAGCCTATTATTACACTCAAAACAAACGATTATCCCTCGAAGAAAACAAAAGTGTCTGTCAGCTGTACTACGTGGTGTATTTGAATATAGTAAACGTAATGTTTATATGTTGGTTCCATTCAGGTGCTTTGCATCTAACAACCCAGAACATCCAGATCAGCAGCGCTGCTCCAGAAGTCATCTCTAAAGACACATGTACTCAGACCCCTGGGCAACAATGTCTTGAATCTTGTCAACACTGCTTGTTACACTGTAATAGCTGCTTACAGTTGCTAAATGCTACAATGTTTCCCTCCACAATATGACATCACCCTTTCCCAGATCCTTCACAACAGGCTGGCTGTGATCAGAATTGAGTTTGATGTGTAGCTGGTAAAAAGAAAATAATGGTTTTGAAAACCAGCTGCTGATCCATAGACATTGAGAGGAATTTATGTATTTATTAACAGTACTGTCATGAACATTAAGATCAAGCCTGCTATTGGATCTGCCATGATAGAGTCCTAATGTTTTCACTCCAATGGTAATCAACATGCAATTAAAAATACAATCAACATTATAGCATTCAAAAAGCCCACCATACAAATACGACACAGAACAACCAATGCTGTGGAATAATAAAACACTTACTACTCCAGGCTCCTCAACGTTGCGTGCTGCAAAAGCTCTCACACCAGAGCGGTAAAAGGGGGCGGCTACCGATTAATTGAGTTAATGTTTGGAAACTAAATATGACCACAAAATCGTGGCTAGTGTGTAATAGTTAAAAAAATAACACAATATTCCAGCATTTTCATTGTGATAGGAATAATTCAGGAACTCAAACGAACAAAAGGGGCAGCCATCATTGTACGCCATTGGGCGCGCGTGGGCACATTCGTCAGACAGGGAAGAGGCTGTTTCTTGTTCTTATTCCAGACATAAATCAGAATGTGAATGTTTTAAAACATCTTACCAGTTTTTTTCTGTGGTGTTATAGCATTCAGTGAAGTCTTAGATGCATGTATTTATATTATTATCTGATAATCTTTGTTATTATTTTCGCGGTGGCGAATCTACAATTGTGTTTCACAGAGTTGAATAATACATACCCGGAATGACAAATAGGCACTGTTCAAAACACCGAACTTGTACTCTTGCTCAAAGCATTAAATAGTCTGAATGTGATTAATTTAGAGTTCCGATTGAAATCTTTAAACCAGTAAGTTTATTTTATTTTACGCGATGCATATATTAACGTCCCTGATGGGAATCAAGCAATCTACATCAGGCCTGCTTCGGTACTGCAGCGCACTCTAGACAGCTTGCATGTAAACGTCCATATGAACACTAGTAAGGGCGCTTTCTATTTCAGTTTAGTATTTGCTCACATGCGTCCTCGTTTACCTAGTTATCAAGAATAGAGGTGAGATCAGACAATCTGGGGTGATTTACAATGTCATAAATATGCATCATTGAGCTCTATGGCCATCTGGGTCTGATGCTTACTATAGAAAGGATGGTGTTAAATAAAATGATAGGGTTGCAAATATAGTTGTTTTTATTTGTCCTCAGTTGTGGCAATCATCAATGCAATTACACTGATTTGTTAAATTAAGGTTTGTCTTTATATTAAGGGATTTCAAAATAATGAGAAAATGCAAACACACAATTTAAAAACGAACATAGGATGAAATGAGAGAAGTAGCTACTGTCGTGTCACCACATTGCTTCTCATGAGCACTTCTTGGTGCCACTGGTGCCTTGGGAGATGATGAACTCCATGATGAGTTTGGCTGTCCTACGAGGCCTTTCCATGACAACCGAGTGGCCGCAGTTCTCCAGGATGTCCACTCTGCAAGGCCCTGCCAAGGCTTCTGCAAGCACGGCAGCTCCAGACACATCCACAACCTCAAGCACAGGACATCAGATTCGATTACAATCGTTTACAATTGATCATCTTTCAGCATTCTCCAATGGAAGTTGTTTAGGTGACTAGGTACCTGATCCCGTGTTCCCCATATCACTTGCAGAGGGGCAGTGATGAGATGCAAATGTTCCTGTAAAGCATACCTGGAGTTCTCACCAACAATCTCCATAAAAACTGAAACCAAAATATGAAAAATGATTAAGACAAAGTGTCCAATTTAGGAGTCAGTGAATTATTGCCCATTCGAAACAGAGAAAGATACAAATGGTTAATTGTCTTTTTCAGACCTTCATGATAAAAGTCATTATGTGGAAGCCGAACATCCACCAATCCTTGAAGAATCTAATACAAAAAAGGTGTTAATACAGGAATAAAAAGGATTATTATTTTGAATAGCTAAACCTCCTACGTGAGTTAAGGCGAGCGTGTGCTTGGACACGAGGTTGGTTGAATATGGATCACTGGGAATCCCACCTGTTGTGGGATCTTGAAGCGGACGTGTGAACACAGTCTGAGCATGTCCTCCATCTCCTCAGGCGTAGAGGGAATCAGAGGGTTGGCCAGATTGTACTGACTGTGCTCCAGATCCTGGAGATGATTGTCAAATTTGGTCTCACTGGGGTACTGTATTCCTACAAGGAGTAAAATAGAGGATTACTGACTGCAAGTATAGTAATGTCTGTTTGAGTTTCATTCCCATATTTTTTCTCTCTCAAAACAACATGTACACTGACCTGCAGGACAGATGAGAGTAATGTAACAGATGTCTGAGGGGTAACAGGCAGCGTACACCCCAGCTACATTGCCCCCCATTGAGGTTCCGACTAGATGAAAGGGCTTCCTGTTCAGGCGAATTGTCTCCACAAACTACCGAAGTAGAAAATGCTTCCATTATTCTCTGTTTGATCAGCTGCTCTGACACAATGCTGTACATGAGCTTCAACTTTTATTGAATTAAAAAGGATAGCCGAGCACGAGGTAGCCCCAAACATTGCAGGTAGTCAGATTATAAAGCATACTTTGTGGGAAACCAAACAAGTGCCAACTAGCGCATTCAGTTAAACAAGTTACCATTAAACAGCATGCATCTCAAACGTGCAATAGTGTACCTGTAGGAAAAGCAAGTAATAATAATTATATACCTCACAGCGTGTACAAGAATTTCAAACCCATCCAGTGGATGGATATAGAGGAAGCTATCATGATGAAAGGAGCAAAACCCACCTGATGTATCCTTCTAACCTGGCCCTGGATGGAGTAGTCCTCTGCATTTGTGCGTGTGGTTCCCTCATGGCCAGGCATGTCCACACATAGTATGTGCAGGTGTTTGGGCAGATACTGAACAATACAAATACAGACGAGTACTTGTGACTCTCAGGGTGATCCTACTTTGTGAGAATAAGATCCAGATGGAAGACCATACCTTGACCACAGTGAGCCATGTGTCTTTGTGAGCCGAGAAGTCATGCAGCATAAGGAGTGATGGTCTGATGCCTGGCTTCCCTCTGTAGGAGTAACAGAAGCGATAACCTCCACAGTCTGCATAACGTACCTGCAGGCCCAGGGTCCTCCTCCAGTACCTGCACATGACAAAAAAAATTGACGGCCGTCTGTATTGCACACATGATTTGGTTACAGCAAATATAGAGTTTTGGTTATGAGATTTGGTTATGTGTTTGTTGCCTTGTGTATGTCGGTTTTGGTACGTGCTTATTGTAACACATGAGAGAGTGCATAAACTGAAGGACATGGTCGCAGCCTCTGGGTCTTACCAGTAATATACTTTGATGAGGGCCGAGGGCCAGAGAAAAAAGGAGGCAACAAAAGCCAAAATGGGAACGGCCAATGTTCCGCCAGCGATGACAAACAAGTTCACCACATCCAGATCCACAGCCATCCCTATGATAGGGAGGGAATGTTCAGAAACAAGATACACATGTTGTATTTGGTTTATATTCAGCACACTACAATATGATACAGACACAAGTATCCCCCTACTTTATTGAACACATAGGACTCCTGTTTGACCTTCATTTCCACATGCATGGGTACATTTTGGGTCAAGGACATCTTGGAGCAAAATCAATGTATAAAATGTGCTATTACAGTCCAGCGTTGTTAGCCTTATGAGGGACATACTTAGGTACAGTGAGAGCTATCATTCCTTGAAAAATTGCTTGATCTAGACATTTAATCATAATTAGATACACTCTTATGATATATAATAGCTACTAATCATATCATTCAAATATGCAAGAAAGAAAACTGTCCTCATTATCATATTCCACAGAACACATTTTCAAATTCTATAGTGAACCGAGTTATTTAAAACGGCTAATTGTGCAATCAAATTAAATTTGCCATATCTTTTAACAGTCTTAACACGTTTTGAACAATTTGAAAAGATCTACTTACTGGATGTGATGACAATTTGCTCTATTCCTCTCGAATAACTAATATGGACTGGAATACGAGACCAAGCAAAAGTCAATCAACTCTATCGACTTTTCAATGGCATGCAGATGTTTATTTTCAGTTCGGACAGACGTATTAAAGTCTCAATCTCGTAAAAATCTCCGACTATTTAATCATTTTCTGTATTTCGATATCATGTTTAATGTGTGAGTATTGTAGATACCCGAGCTCTAGTGAGGTCATATTGATTTGTTTTTTTAGAAATGGGAAAAACCAGACCTCTATATATAATTCGGTCAATCTTTTAAAGGGAACGTACAAACTGACAAACAAATATTTTACTTAAAAAGTTGTGTATGTGTCAACCAATTGAGAAATTGAAACTTTATTAGGTTTAACAGTTGGAAAAGTCAGAAAGAATAGTTACTATACATCCATGAAATTTCACGTGTACACAATTCCTGTATCATTATCCTCTTCCTAATATATGCAGGTATTGTGCTTTCTCATTCTCAGGAATCCCACCCCACCATTCCAAAACAACCGTCAACATACAGTAAACATTATGGAACAACTACAAGAAAAGGAGACCCAGGAATATGCTGCTCTCCCCACTTCACTGCTAAAACATAGCTGCCTTTCTCTTTGACCATGTAGCTGACTTCATAGTGATTGTTGCCAAGGTGTTTGATTGACACTTCCTCACAGGGAATGGTAGGACCATGCATACCTACAAGGAGAAGGTTTGTACCTAGAACAAAAAAAATATACATATAATATTTATATTTGTACTCCTCACAATCATACACTCAAATACAAACAACATTCTCAAATCAAATGTAACAACCAGGCTGATTCACATAATTATATCAAGTAGAAATCACAGAACCTTCATGTCAAAGCTCCTTTGCTGTATGCTCACCAGCTTTACTGCAGTCAACAGAGAAAGCATTCCTTCCCCCCAAAAAGGCCTTGCTGAGGCCTGGGCCACTGCTAGCCACCTTGGAGGCATCAGACAGGAAAGAGGACCAGAGGGAGGAAGCTTCACACTGCAGGCCTGGAATGAATGATAATCACAGTTTGTTCACAGTTATTTCACATTAAGAACCATCATCATGACTATTAACCTGGTTCTGAGACACTCTTGTGACCATAACTCTTAGAAATCACAGAGCAGATGCCTACCTGTGTCTCTCTGTCCCAGTGTTGTATCCACAGAGGTATAAACAGGCACCAAGTAAGGACTGTCCTGAATGTGCTTGTTGTTGAACTTGACAGACACCTCATAGTCACCTAGTCACCAGAAAGATGATGTACTTCAGATGGAAGTGTAGTTACATTTACAGTTACATGTAGTCAATTAGCAGACACTCTTATCCAAAGTGAATTACATCACATTCCCCCTGAGGCAAGTAGGGTGAAGTGCCTTGCCCAAGGACACAGCATTGTGTTGCCTCAGCTGGGAATCAAACCTTTTTATCACTAATCCGACGCCCTTACCACTCAGCCACCTGACTGTAGTTATTTATTTTACATAAAATATATACAGTATATAGATACATATACTGCTGTAGAAGTCTGTGTCCTGTGTATCTGGACCTGGTTCTGGAGCGATGTAGGAGACCCCACTGGAGCCATCCCCTCTGTCCTCAAGGACCAGCTCTACCCTGCTGGGACCCTCAACTGCCACTGACAGATTCCCCGGCACCCGCTTCGCGAGCCCAGATACTGAAATCAACTGCAGACACATGAGATAATGATGTTGATTTTTGTTTCGTAGGTCACCAGTTCATTCTCAAGGTCCATATCACAAAGTAAATTATTATCATTATCTATTAGTAAGAGGGTAAAGATACAGTGACATAGTAAACTTATATTGACACTCTACCTGGGACACTTGCTTTGGCACTCTGCAGTCCCAGTCCCCAGGCCTTCACCTTTTCTGGCCCCCCTTCCTCTATGAGACCCACAGTATACTGGAATGGGCTTCCAGGGACTGGCTGGCTTCTGTACATCACATCAACAGCATGGACACCAATTTCATTGGGCACAAAGCACACAGTGTAGATGTCATTTCCTGTGGTGGTCAGTACAGCTTCCTCTATGGCTCCAGAGGGACAGGACACCTGGGCAGACATGTGCTGGGGGTCGAGACCTACAGGGAGGTAAGGGAGTGAACATTCAGAATGGGGTTTGCGTAAATTTGTAGCAAGATGCAACTGTATGGTAGAAGTCTTTGTGAGCAGTCATGCATTGCAGAAGAAGGAGATGTAGACAGCCAAAGATCCATTATAGATGTACAGATGGTCTTAAGATGTTGAGATTGAGACTTTAAAACCCAAGTTGAGCATTGAGTATTGATGTTTCAACAACTTATTAACTCTCTAGAGATATGACTGTTTAGCCTGTGTTCTGCTCCCTCACTTTCGCCAACCGTCCCTGGAGGAGGGGATCCCTCACTGATTTGCTCCTTCCAAGGTTTCTTCAATTTTTTTCTCTCTAATGAGTTTTTCTGGGAGTTTTTTCTTGTCTTCCTTGAGGGTTTAGGTTTGTTGAGGGGCAGTTCTATGGGCATATGTTAAGCCCTTTGTGACATTGCTTGTAAAAAGGGCTATACAAATAAATGTTGATTTGATTTGATGTTACCTGGTATTTTGAGGTTAATCCCACAAGTGTTCCCCACACTGGTAATAGTGGCTTCTCCTTGGTAGTGGGTGATGCTCTCTCTCACATGACCACCCTCAGTAACCTCTGACCTGAAAGGACTCCCTTGCAAAAAACACAGTCCAGGTTTAACTAAGATTTGAATGTGGGAATGTGTGTGATCCACGAGGGAGTTTGAAAGGGCTACCTGGGACATGTTCATCAGCAAATTTGACTGAGACTGCGTAGGCTCCAGGCTGTGTGGGCTGGAAGAAAACCCCACAGGTTCCATCCTCCAGCTCCTCTGTTTGGATCGTTACATTACTGGGTCCTTCAACAGCCAGTGTCAAACCTCCATACCCTGACAATAAAAACATTCTTGTTTACAGCAGAAACGTCCATTGTCATGAGCTACTCATTGTCTGATATGATTCCCAACTTGCCTGCATCTCGTGTATCAACCACAAATTCAGACGTCTCACAGGTGCGCCCCTTGTCCAGCCCTGGACCGAACACCTTGACCCGACTGGCGTCTCCAATCTCCAGTGGAGTGATTAGGAGAGGAAATGGACTGTTGGCCATATGCTGACCATCCTTCATGATACTGACCATGTGTTCTCCAACTTCTCTTTGGGAATGAAGGAAATACCTGCACCAGAAACCAACAAAGTTTCTCATATACATTACAGCCACAACATCCACCCTCAACATCAATCCAGTTGTCACCCCAATATACAATTAGGCCCAGAAATATTTGGACAGTGACACAATCTTCATGATTTGGGCTCTGCATGCCACCACATTGAAGTGCAGACTTAAAGGTTTCATTCAAGGGGTTGAACAAAAATATAATTAAACATGTAGGAATTGTAGCTGTTATTATACAAATACTCCGAGTTTCAGCGGCTCAAAATTGGACTCATAATTGGACAAATAAACATAACCCAAAGTCAAATGTTACTTTTCAATATTTTGTTGAGAATCCTTTGCAGGCAATGACTGCCTGAAGTCTGCAACCCATGGACATCACCAAACGCTGGGTTTCCTCCGTTGTGATGCTTTGTCTGGCTTTTACTGCAGCTGTCTTCAGTTTTTGCTTGTTTGTGGATCTTTCTGCCTTAAGTTTTGTCTTGAGCAAAGAGAAATTGAGAAATGCATACTCGATTGGGTTGAGTTCTAGTGATTGACTCGGCCAAGGCAGAATATTCCACTTATTTGCTTTAAAGATAGCAACTGGGTTGCTTTTGCAGTATGTTTTGGATCATTGTCCATCTGTACTGTGAACCGTTGTCCAATCAACTTTGCTTAATTTGGCTAAATCTTAGCAGAAAGTATATTAATATACACCTCAAAATTAATCCGGCTGCTTCTGTGACATCATCAATAAACACAAGTGACCCGGTGCCATTGGAAGCCATGCATGTCCATGCCATCACACTGCCTCCACCATGTTTTACAGATGTGGTGTGCTTTGGATCATGAGCTGTTCCAATTCTTCCCCAAATGTTCTTCTTCCCATCATTCTGGTTCAGGTTAATCTTAGTCTCATCTGTTCAAAGAATGGTATTCCAGAACTGGGCTGGCTTCTTCAGGTGTTTTTTGGTCAATTCTGGCCTTTCTATTTTTTGAGGCTGATTAATGGTTTGCACCTTGTGGTGAATCCTTTGTATTTACACTCATGAAGTCTTCTCTTTATGGCACACTTAGATACTGATACACCTACTTCCTGGATAGTGTTCTTCACTTGAGCGGATGTAGAGAAGGGGTTTTTCTTCACCATGTAAAGGATTCTGCAATCATCCATTACTGTTGTCTTCCGTGGACGTCCAGGCCTTTTTGAGTTCCCAAGCTCACCAGTGAACTCTTTTTTTCTCAGAACTTACCAAACTGTTTATTTGGCCACTCCTAACATTTCTGCTATTTTGCTGATGGATTTCTTCTTTTTTCAGCCTCAGGATGGTCTGTTTCACCTCCATTGAGAGCTCCTTTGACCGCATATTGTGTGTTCACAGCAACAGCTTCCGAATGCAAACACCATTTGCAGCCTTCCGAGTCAATTGTCGTATTACTTTTGGTCTGTTGAAAAAGAGGCGGCTACGTATTAAAGAGCTGTAATTCCTAAACCATTGTGAATACTCTCAAATTACAGCTGAGAGTCTGCACTTAAAGCCCATATTGATTATATTATTTTATCCTGAATATGTTTTCGTAAACAGCTAAAATAACAAAACTTGTGTCACTGTCCAAATATTTCTGGGCCTAACTGTATCCTTGTCAGCTCCTTGCTTTCACCAATGTGGCTGTCAGGCTGCCTCTTAAGCAGGCAGGACACGGCCAGTCCTGAGGGGTTCAGGATACTGGCTGTGAGCAGGCTGATGTCCTCCTCTGAGATGTCCAGGGTAAAGTCTGCCAATGTGCCCAGTCTCACCTGGGACTTGCAGGCACTCTCAGCACTACTAGCTGCTGCTCTGGGGCCTGGAGCAGGGCAAACAGAGGAGAAGAAAATCTTATGATGAAGAACACTTTCAACTGTTTTCTTTAATTAAAGACCAATCATCACTGATCACAATCAGTCAGGATTAATGAGAAAACTAGTGAAGAATCCTCCATCCTGGCAGCCTTCATACACAGTGCTTACCAGTAATCCTGGCCTTGAAAGGACTTCCTGGAATGTGATCATCATTGTGGCGTACCAGGATGCTGTAGTCACCAGGCGCTGTGGGCAGGTAGGTGACAGTGCAGGTGCCATCTCTGTTGTTTAGACAGCGGATCTCAGCCTTAGATGGACCCTCCAGGGCAATGTCTAGTTCACCTGGGAAGATGAAATGCTATATCTAGTCCATGTAGTCTGCTGTGTTATCATGTGTTCCTTTGTCCTTACCTTCTCTGTTGCAGCACTTACCCAGGGCTAAGGCTTTGTTGAAGATAGTAAAGGCTGCAAGCTCATTGGAGGAGCCATAAATGAGGCCAGGCCCATGTGCCATCAGATCACTACTGCTTGCATTGTTGACATAAAACTGGAGAGGACTCTCTGGAATACAGGTTTTGGGGATCAAAAGCTTGGTTACGATAATGTTTCAGCAATTAGGATTAAAAAAGAAACAGGAACTAGGTTGTAAGTGATCATAAACAATAGATTGTACTATCAATGCCGTCCAATCCCACCCAGGATAGTGCAGCCGTTGACTGTGATGTGCATTTGATGCAGGCCCTCTTCGGTAGGGTCATACATCAGAGACACTGTTCCATCTCCATTATCAACCACCTCAGCTCGAGCTCTGCTCCCTGATGGCATACTCACTTCTCCTGAAGAGTCAGAATACAACAATACAATTACATCACCAAAGTACAGCAAAGAAAATTAGTATTTGGATGAGTTAAACCTGGGTGTGGAAGATCACCTGTAATTTCGCTCTCGGGGAAACCAAAGGCCATGACAATGTAAAACGGCATCAGTCCTGCCAGGTTCCCTCTTGTGAGGGGAATGTAGGAGCCGTGAGTCATCTGCAGAGATGAGGGGTGAGGAGAGACTGAAGGGTCCTGAAAATGAAAAGTTGAGGATGAGATGCAGTATATGCAAAGGAGATACTTTCTAAAGTGTGTTGGGGAGATCAGGGATTAGGGAGGCAGTTCAGTTTGGTCATACCGTCAGCTGGAAACTGTCCTTGGTAACATGTCCAGGGCTCAAGTCATTGTCAGGTGCCTGGTCAAACACAAAAAAGATCATAGAAACACATACCTATTTGGTTTCCTGACAGGTGCAGAACCACAACTGCATGAATACAGACTATAAAAATATAACATTAGCCCTGACTTACTCCACTTGGATATTTTAAACAAACGGTTAGACCAGTTTCAGTCTCTCACCATGACCTCAAAGGGTCGGGTGAACAGACATTCCCCTCCGAAGCCTGTGGAGAGGATGTAGTTCCCTGGCTGGCTGGTGCTGTAGCAAATCTCAAAGGTCCCATCCTGTTTCTCGATAACATCTGCCTCCACCTCTGTCCCATCAGGAGTCAACACAAAACATGAGACCTTGCCCATGCCAGCAGACTGGGTGTTCACCACAAAGCCAATCTCTTCTCCAGCAGTGATGACAGTGCCCTGGCCAGGTCCTGGAGGATGAGAAGGCCACAGTTTCCATCTGAGGATGATACTTCAGGGGGTTTAAGGAAATAAAAATTACCTAATTGTAAGGGACCACCCATAAGGATTTAGCCTTTCAGACCTGTGACAATGCACTTGTCAGCGTCCCCTGTTGCGATAACCCAGACATGATAGGGGGATGAGGGGATGTCATCACCACCATATCTTATGATAACCTGATAGCCACCAGCTTTGTCTGGAATGTAGGAGACCTCATAGGTACCATCACAACTTCTATTGATAGTGTTTCTTCGTTCTCTGCCATCAGGATCCTGAAAATGATACAGTGATCTCACAATTACGTGAATCTTCATGAAACGTCTGACAAGTTCAAGTTCTTTTTTTCGGTGACTGGTTAAAATGAATACAGTATGTCTGAAGTACATTCATTCAACATATCTCCAAACTTACAATAATTCTCACTGTTAACTCAGCATTTCCTGCTTCAGTTGCGTCAACAACAAATTTAGCAGGAAGGCTGGCAGGTAGACCCGATTTCAAACCTGGTCCACTGGCTTTAACTTTACTGGCATCGTGACAGGAAAGCATGTGGCACTGAAAAGGACTGGTGAAGGACAGACCATGAAAAGGAGAGCAGAATGTTTGGAAATGGTAATCTTTTAGTGTTTCATTTTATTTTACCTGCAGAACTCCTCTTCATCAGAGTATTTGACCATCAGAGAGTGAGCTCCCTCCATGACAGGAGAGTAGGCTACTGAGTATGTTCCATCTCTATTATCTGTCACCTCCACGTGCTCCATCTTTCCTGTAAATCCAGTTATTTCAGATTATATACATTTAATTATATTAATTGGATGAAAATGTATATTTTCGCAGGCCACACCATTGGGCATCATCATTGCCACAGATTGTGGGGCATCTCCTGTTTTGCTGCAGCCTATGGTAAAGCTCTGAGGGACTTTGGCACAGACCGTCGAGTTTGATTCAGTGTCACCAGAGTTTTTGAACTGATGGCATCATTAGCAGGCTTAACATGGAAGTTATAAGGACTGTGAAAAAAGAAGAAAGATTGTCACATGACTATAGTATATTTATATGGTATAAAGTATACTATAGTGTACAATTATTATTTTCAATACCACTACATTAGTTACCTGCAGAACTCCTCTTCATCAGCGTATTTGACCATCAAAGAGTGAGCTCCCTCCATGACAGGAGAGTAGGATGCTGAGTATGTTCCATCTCCATTATCTGTCACCTCCACATACTCCATCTTTTCTGAATATATCAAATGTGAAAATAAAACATATACAGTTTGTACCCAGCATTTCTTACTACAGCAGACAGTCCATGAGTGCCAGATACTAACCACTCGGTGTCTTTACAGCCACAGACTCTGGGGGAGCTCCACTGCTGCTGCAGTCAATATTGAAGGTCTGAGGAACTTTGGCACAAAGTCCTGATTCCAAACCTGGACCAGACACCTTTAACTTGTTGGAATCTTTGGTGGGAAGCACTTGGAAGTCGGAGAGACTACAAGAGCGACACAGATATGTTTTCGTGTCAATGTAGATATAGGGTAAGACTAACTGTGATGTTCGAGGGAGATTGAATTGAAACCACATTTCTTTGTCTGAGTATTATTTTCAAGTCTAACCTGCAGAACTCCTCTTCAGCGTATTTGACCATCAGAGAGTGAGCTCCCTCCATGACAGGAGAGTAGGCTACCCGAGTATGTTCCATCTCCATTATCTGTCACCTCCACATGCTCCATCTTTCCTGATGACATGAAGGACCCTGTCATGTAATTTTATTTTCAAGATGCCTTTCAGCGACCAAATTCGCTGTACATACATTATGTGGTGAAATAACTGAATTACCACTTGGTGTCCTGACAGCCACAGACTCCAGATCGTCGCCATTCACACTGTCAATGGTGAATGTTTGAGGTATTTGAGCACAGATTCCTGAATCCAACCCTGGAAGCATAATACTCAACTTCCTACCAGGACCCTTGGGCAGCACTTGAAACTGGAAAGGACTGAAATATAATTTAATAATTTTTTTCTATATCAGAAAGAAATATAATTCTCAAAAATATGAACTGTGATAAATGGATTTACCTGCAGAACTCCTCTTCATCAGCGTATTTGACCATCAGAGAATGAGCTCCTTCCATGACAGGAGAGTAGGCTACTGAGTATGTTCCATCTCCATTATCTGTCAACTCCACGTGCTCTAACCTTCCTAGATAATCAGAATCAGAATCAGGTTTAATCGCTATGCAAGATTTACAAACATAGAATTCACTGTGGCAGAGAAGAGCCAACACAGAACATATATAGGAGTAAAAATAACATAAGTACGAAATGGAAAGTGGAAAGTGGGCACTAGCTGTACAGGTGTGTGTGTGTGTGTGTGGGGGGGGAATAACTATAATGAGTTAGTGCAAGACGGATGTTTTTTTAAGGTGTTGTGTGCTAAAAGTGGCAGAGTGCAGTGGGATTCTGGAAGGGGGTGTGGGGTGTTGGTGGATCAAATTTTACAAGCAATGTCACAAAGGGCTTCACATATGCCCACAACTGCCCCTCGACCAACCTAAACCCTCAAGGAAGACAAGGAAAAACTCCCAGGAAAACTCAATAGGGGAGAAAATATTGAAGAAACCTTGGAAGGTGCAATTCAGTGAGGGATCCCCTCCTCCAGGGACGATTGGTGAAAGTGAGGAGCAGAACACAGGCTCAACAATCATATCTCATGATAGGGTTAATAAGTTGTTGAAACCTCAATACGCAATGCTCAACTTGGGTCTGAGGTAACACAAAGTCAGTGTGGGCAGCCACTGGGTTTGGGATTAATATGAGATGAGTGAAAGCAATTTATGAATGTGCACTGAAGTAGAGTTTTTGGACACAAATTACATTTAGTAATTTAGCAGACCCTCTTACATTTACATTAGCAGACGTCCTTATCCAGATTGACTTACAGCAGGTACAGGGACATTGCCCCCCTGGAAAGTAAGGTGAAGTGCCTTGCCCAAGGACCCAACGTCGTGTTGGCACAGCCACAATTCAAACCAGGAATTCTCTGATTACAAGCTTGAATCCCTTACCGCTCAGCCACCTGACTCCCGTTTCAGAAAGCAGCCAGGTTAAATCTATGTCTCACCACTAGGTGTCTTTACAGCCACAGTCTCTGGAGGCTCTCCACTACTGTTGCAGTCAATACTGAAGGTCTGAGGGACTTTGGAACAAAGTCTTGATTCCAAACCTCGACCACAGGCCTTTAACTTGTTGGAATCATTGGCGGGAAGCACTTGGAAGTCAGATACACTGAAATTAAAAGTATTTTGGAGAGTTTATTCATTATTTGCATCGGTTGAAGGTTAATGTAAGGTGAACAAAAACAATGAAACACAGAAATAGACCCAAATTCTTACCTGCAGAAGTCATCTTCATCAGCGTATTTAACCATGACAGAGTGAGCCCCTTCATTAGCAGGGGAATAGGCTACTGAAAGCGTTCCATCTCCGTTATCTGTCACCTCCACTTTATCAAATTCACCTGTTTGTACATTGAAGAAGGAACAACAACCTTTTTATCAGCTGAAAAAATATATATTTACAAAGGACCTATTAATAATTTTTAAAGGTATTGTTTTGACACATTATAGCTTCACCACTTGGTGTCCTAACAGCCACAGATTCTGGGACTTCTCCATTCTTGCTGCCAATGGTGAAGGTCTGAGGTATCTGAGCACAGACTTCTGAATCCAACCAAGGTACATATACACTCCTGCTGGGCTCACTGGGGAGCACTTGGAACTGGAAAGAACTACAATACATATAGAAATAGAAAATACACTTATAGAAATTTGGGAAGATTAAATAATTGTACTGAATAATTGTCTAATTGAAATCAAACCATGAGACGTACCTGGAGAAGTCATCTTCATCAGAGTATTTGACCATCAAAGAGTGAGCTCCCTCCATGACAGGAGAGTAGGCTGCTGAGTATGTTCCATCTCCATTATCTGTCACCTCCACAAGCTCCATCTTTCCTAAATATATGAAACAAGTAAAACATATCCACTGGTCAAACCTATAATGATACACTGTAAACGTGTCATAACATTATCTCTTGGCCTACAATACCACTCTTTAAGGATGTGCATTGTTACAGTACACCTAAACTATAAATGTTTTAGACCCTCACCACTAGGTGTCATTACAGCCACAGACTCTGGGGGAGCTCCACTGCTGCTGCAGTCAATATTGAAGGTCTGAGGGACTTTGGCACAAAGTCCTGATTCCAAACCTAGACCAGACACCTTTAACTTGTTGGAATCTTTGGTGGGAAGCACTTGGAAGTCGGAGAGACTACAAGAGAGACACAGATATATTTTCTGTCAATGTAGATATAGGGTAAGACTAACTGTGACCTAAGTTTCAAATTGAAGGAGATATGGTCTAACCTGCAGAAGTCATCTTCATCAGAGTATTTGACCATCAGAGAGTGAGCCCCCTCCATAACAGGAGAGTAGGCGACAGAGTATGTTCCATCTCCATTATCTGTCACCTCCACATGCTCCATCTTTCCTGTTGGTATGACAATACACGAAAGACCATTTGTCATGCATGTTGAGACATCCTATGGAGACCAGTCAAACACTTTGCTGTGCATACAGTAAGTATTGAAATCACTTAATTACCACTAGGTGTCATTACAGCCACAGACTCTGGAGGCTCTCCACTACTGTTGCAGTCAATATTGAAGGTCTGAGGAACTTTGGCACTAACTCCTGATTCCAAACCTGGACCAGACACCTTTAACTTGTTTGTCTGCTTGGTTGGTCTGACTTGGAATGGAACTGGACTGTAAAACATGTGAAACAAATGCCAGGAAGAAAACTTGCAGACAACTGACATTTAGATTTGTTGGCACAGACATGCAAAAAAACCTCATATGTAAATATATAACCCTACCTGTATAACTTCTCCTCATCAGAGTATTTAACCATCAGAGAGTGAGCTCCCTCCATGACAGGAGAGTAGGCTACTGAGTATGTTTCCTCTCCATTATCTGTCACAAGCTCCATTTGACCTTCATCGATAAATAAATGATTATGCATTGAGTCTGTTCATCCAACCTTATTTGAACTGTGCAGGCAGAACACCACTCACCACTAGGTGTCAGTACAGCCACAGACTCTGAGGCCTCGCCACTCTTGCTGCAGGCAATATTGAAGGTCTGAGGACTTTGGGGACGCATGTCCATCTCCACGCCTGACCCAGACACTTTCACATCCTTACTATCTGAGGCATCTTTCACTGGTACTCTGAAAGGACTTCCTGCTTGAAAAAAGTGAATCCTCATTGATTGTTATGAATTGACATTATGTTTTTTAAAGTACAAAGAAATATTGTTTTTGAGACCATGGTACTGTTAAAACAGTGACGGCTTGCCTAGAATGTGCTTTCCTCCAGAAGTGATGTTAATGTCATAGACTCCGGGAATACTAGGGATGTATTGTATTTCGTAGCAGCCATCTTGTTTTTCTATGCAAGAGACCTTAGAGTCTGAGGGTCCCTCGACACGGATGTCAAGCCCTGCAGCTCCATTTCTCCTACAAATCAGATGAGTGTTTGGAAAACACAGGAGTCTCATGGGTTAGCCAGTAATGTTCCCCAGACGACGTACAAGGTAACTTAATGTGCTCAACACCAGATACCTGCTCTCACCTGCTTCTGACACTGAAGCTGTTGTTCTGCCCCGGTACACCCTCCACGAGTCCCTTACCACTGGCAAAAAAATTGCCTGGATTACTTTCTTCTTCAAGGTCATTCTGGTCTGGAGATAAATCATTTATAGCACATCACATGGGTGATATTGATTGAAGCACTGTTGATTCTTCATAAAGAATAACGACAATTATGACATTACTTAATGTTTGTTGATATCAAATCTAATTCACCTTCCCCCTCTGCCTTAGTCCCACAGACTTTCACCTTGCTGGTGTATACAGCTGGATCCACCACCACCTCAGAGGGGAAGTTGACCAACACCTTCCCTCCGTACTTCAGTCTCAGCGTGTAAACACCAGCTGTGAGAGGCACGTACACCACGGTGAAGGTGCCGTCCAGGTTTTCTCTCAACTTGGTTTGGGCCCTGTGGCCAGACTCAGACACAGCCTCTGCACACAGCTTTCCGACCCCGGCGAGAGCACAGTCTATGTTCACAACGCATGGCTCGCCAACTTTGGCCTTGGTCAAACCTGGCCCAGACACCACCACCTTTGAGTGGTCGAAAGGCAGGTGGAAATCAGCCTGAAATGGGGATTCTGGGATGTGTAGTCCTTGAAAGAGGATGTTGATCAGGTGTTTTCCACATTCTGTAGGCAGGTAGGTCACAATGCAGGTGCCATCCTCGTTATCCAGACATCTCATTTTGGTTGGGCAGGGTCCATCCACTGTCACACAGAGCTGCCCGCTGCCACAGCTGCTGGTGTCAATGGTAAAATTCGGCAAGGCTGCCAATCACCGCCCCCCCTTTAATCCTGGCCCATAAGCCTTGACCTGGGGAGAGGGAACATTTGCGTGTGTGTGTGATTGCGTGCATGAGTGTGTGTCTATAGGATGTGTTTTGCAATTTACCTTGCTTGCATCAGGTGGCAATTTTGTTGGACTGGTTACATTCAGATCAAGCTTGTCCATATAATCAGGGCTTTCTTCAAGGTTTTGGTCATTCCCATCTCCTACAGTACGATACGTAGAATAAGAGCAAAGCTTCATTGTAACTCACATTAAAAGTAATTAAACCTTTAACCTTTTTAGTCAAGTAAAAAAATTATGCTCACCAAGTATCTTTGACTTTTTACACCTTTTTTGTGGTTCTAACCTTGGCAGGCATCACCTGGATTAACACAAATATCAAAACATGTTATTGATAATGATCAATATCCTTACGTGAGCACGGAAAATGTTGTTTAAAATGACTGAGAGTGGCACTTGTGTCCAGAGACAGGAGCCAACCCGAAAGCACTCACTCTGAATGGACTACCAGGAACACTAACTCCACCCCAGGACACAAAGATGGTATGTTTCCCCTCGGTCACTGCCGTGTATGAACAGGTGTACACGCCGTTCTCTTTGTGGACCACATCCACACTGACAGGCTCTCCATCACAGTTCTGTTCACCAGCAATGGAAGGATACAGCATAAAGTATATGTAAAACATATATGTGTAAAATACATTTCCTACCTCTGAATGGAAGCCCGGATATTTCAAGAGTAGAAAATAAAACATCGAGATATGTACCATGTAAAAGGACCAGAAATGTAAAAACGAACCAGTGCATAAAGGCCCAGTGATCCATCTCCAGCAAACCTGGCATCCACTGTGAACTCTATGGCACACTTCAGTACAAAGCCAGTTTGACTTACTCCTGGTCCAAAGACTTTCACCTAAAACATGTTTTAAAAAACCCCCAGAAAGAATGAATACAGGCAATGTTATGTAATGATCTGTGAAACTACCACAGATGGCCTCAATTAGTACAGTACTAGTACAGAACTGATTGACCCCATGCCTTGTGCGGGTAGAACTTCTTTCTGTTTGGGCTGATGTGGGACATGAAGGGGCTGTTCTGGATCTCCTCATCATCACATGTGATATGCACAGCATATTCACCCGGCTCTGTGGGCCAGAACCTCACATCACACGAACCATCCTCCTGGTCGTCACACTCCATCTTGGCCTGAGATGGACCCTCGATGGCAAAACCTGCAGGCCACACCACAGTCATCCTGAGCTATACTATTGTCCAATGCATCCATTATGACTGTAAATTTGTTTAGCCAAATGAACATACCCAACATCCCTATCTCAGCACCGATCGATTCGACCACAAAATCAGTGGACATTCCCACCACACCCTCCCTGCAGACCTGGGCCCCACGCACGGACCACCTGCGGTCCAGCCCTCGGCCCACACTCCGACCTCAAACGGGCTGTCAACAGACACCACAACGTACTAAGTTGGATTGGCTACATTTATTAACACAAATGTAAAAAAAAAAAATTCTCAATAAAGGTTTAGAGTTGCATCATCGTTCACCTCTTCAGAATGTGTTCCCCAGCCCATGTGATGTCTACAGTATGGTGGCCATGAGCAGTAGGGTGGTACTGAAGAGTATAAATGTCATGCTTTGCATCTTTCAGCTGGACAGGTACCTCTGAGCCATCTGCCAGGTGGGAAAGAACGAAGACGTCCCCCATGAGAGCAAGGCAGCGACACCAAACCAACAGGCACTGCAGCATAGAAGCTGGAGGAATGAGGAGCAGTGAACTCACCGGGTCCTGTGACGTGCACCTCCAGGTCTCCAGGCCCAGCTCTGCTGGTGTCCACCTTGACGTCTGCCGTCTGGCCCACCCTCAGACCTCTAGCCTGCAGCCCTCGACCGCTTGCTCTGCAGGCCTTCGGCTTGGACACTGAAACGCAGGATGGGAACGAAATCACGAGGGCAAATGAGAAGACTAAACAGTTCCGGATGAAAAAGTTGATTTGTACTGTATGAGGGTTAACAACACAACGCTGATCCAAGCATCCTACAGTACCTGATCTTACTTAAAACTTACTTAAAAACAGATGGGTGTAATCAAGCCAGATTATGTTAATGAGCCTGTTTGTATCCAACAGGCATTTGAAAAGGGTCACAACAGGGACACACCTGATTTGGGTTTCAGAGGGGCCCCGGGTTTCAGTTGGGCTTTAGGAAACATTGACAGGTAGGTCATAATGGACTGCTCATCCACTCTGGGGTCAATGATCTCCTCAGGGGGCGATGACCTGCTCACATAGGAATTACATTTATGACGCAATCTCACTATTGCGAAACAGATGTTAAGTTCCTACAAGTTCTCTTTGGGGTGTGGCTGACCTCATCTAGATTGCTAGTGAGGGGGCCCTACCTCCAGCCAGCAGGGTAGAGGTGATGTTACCATGGCAGTCTGAATGACCCCAGTGATCTAACTCTGCTATGTGACATGATGTCATCCATCAACCCGCTGTGTGTGTGTGCGAGCAGAGTTTTGACACCAGTCATTGAAAAGGAGAACTAGAGGCCTGGCTTGTGGTAAACACAAGAAAAAAGACTGATGACGAGGTGGATGGTGAGCATTGTTCCCCAGTGGCTTTTCTGAGAAACAAAAGCCAAAGATGTCATTACCAGCTATTACAGTGGTTCTCAACCCTGGTCCTCAGGGCCCACTGTCCTGCATGTTTTGGATGTTTCCCCCCTTCCAACACACCTGATTAAAATGAATTGTCATTATCAGGCTTCTGCTGAGCTTCATAGTGACTCATTCATTTGAATCAGGTGTGTTGGAGCAGGGAAACATCGAAAACATGCAGGACAGTGGGCCCTGAGGACCAGGGTTGAGAACCACTGAGCTATTACAAAACAGGATAGGGAGGCAGAGAAACAGAACTAGATACGGCTGTCTAGAGCGTTGCTGAGCACATGATTTACTTCCCTCTGGATATGTCAGGATATTACTAGTGTGTGTGCGGGGATTTCATAATTCACACCATATTTCCTTCAAGACACAGACACTCTAGTTTCAGACCAACACAATACAGCAAAACCAATCGAATGTTAGTATCCATGTGTCACCTGTGGCACCCCTAGCCATTCGTCAGCCTGCTGCATAGCTTCTCTGGCATTGTCCACTCGCTGCACCTCATCCCAGCTTTCCCAGTCAGGGCACAGACCTGGTGGAGTAGGGGTCAAGCAGCTTTCAGTCAGTTTGTGTCAGAAACAGGAGGAAGCCAGCTAGACTGTGAAGGGGGCAGAATTCCCACCTGGTGCCAGTCCATCCACCAGAGCTCCCAGAGCCTTTGCCGTTCATCCAGTCCTGGCTGAAGTTTGTGATGGGAAGCTCAGGCACCTTGTCCTGGATCCAGCCTAGCAGCCGCAGCTCTGGGGTCTGCTTCCTGGCCTTGTCCTGCAGCCCGTCCCCGAGCAGCGGAGAGGAGATGGAGTAGTGGAGGATCAGTGTCCACACCAAGCCCAGGATCAGCTTCATGTTCCCATCTACTATGGCCTTGCTGTCTGTGGGGACCAGCAGTGTGTATAGGGTGGGTTAGCAGTATATTCAGCCACTGCATAATCAGACTGCAATCCCAAAAGCATTAGTTATACAACACTGGGTCTTGTTTTAGGCTGTTTCACTCCCCCCCAACCACCCCCCCCAAAAAACAATAAAACTACTACTAATACATTCAAGTATTATCTAAATCTGTCCACCCACCCCCCTTCCCCCCACCCAGGAGCCGAGAAGTCATTACTGGTCATCAGGATCATCATGTGGTCTGATTAGTGACCCACTGAGCCAGGTAGGAACCCTGAGCTTGGTGGGGTGTGTGTGTGTGTGTGTGTGTGTGTGTGTGTGTGTGTGTGTGTGTGTGTGTGTGTGTGTGTGTGTGTGTGTGAGTGTGTGTGTGTGTGTGGAGGAGGAGAGCAGAAGAGCTTTCCTGTCCTTTGAATGTCCTGTATTTGATGCACAATCTCTTTTGCTAACTTTTACTCTACGACTCAACACTCCTTCCATCCATCCATCTCTCTCTCCTCTCTTTCCTCTCCCCCCCCCGGCTCCTCTCGCTCCCTCCCTCCCTCCCTGCCCCTGTGTATCCAGGATGTTGTAAGGGTTTTACGTTGCTAATCTTGCCTAAACAAACAGGCTGGCAGGTCTAGCGCATCCAGTAGAGGAGGGCAGCACGAGCCCAGGCCTCCCAGGGGAGCAGCTGGGGAACTCATTACCCCCCACACCCCTCCCCGGAGGTCAGCCACCCTGGCTTACAGACCTCCAGCCCCTCCTCCTGGGAGGGTCTCCTCAGTGTCCTCCCTCCCTCCCACACAGGCACGGCCGGCTGAGCACCAGGCTGGTAGAGCTGGCTGATACATTAGCACACACACATAGTTTGTTTATCTTGATGTGATGGCCGTACGGCGGCCATGTTGATCAAACGTGCCCTCTGAACCTCTCAGAGCCCTCTTAAGAGGAGCATCGTTCTGTTTAGGACAACAAAGAAACAGAGGGAGGGAGAGGAGGAGGAGAGAGAGAGGAGAGGACAGAGACAAGAGAGAGAGGAGTGGGAGGGAGAGAGGAGAGAGATGAGGGGGAGAGAAGAGAGAGGGAGACATAGGTACAGAGAGAGGAGAGAGGAGAGTGAGAGGAAAGAGGAGTGGAGAGAGAGAAGGAGAGAAGAGAGGAGAGACACAGGGACAGAGAGAGGAGAGAGGAGAGTGAGAGGAAAGAGGAGTGGGAGAGGAGAAGGAGAGAAGAGGAGAGACACAGGGACAGAGAGAGGAGAGTGAGAGGAAAGAGGAGTGGGAGAGGAGAAGGAGAGAAGAGAGGAGAGACACAGGGACAGAGAGAGGAGAGTGAGAGGAAGAGGAGTGGGAGAGGAGAAGGAGAGAAGAGAGGAGAGACACAGGGACAGAGAGAGGAGAGTGAGAGGAAAGAGGAGTGGGAGAGGAGAAGGAGAGAAGAGAGGAGAGACACAGGGACAGAGACAGTAGTCAGGAGGAAATGTTCACAATGGTGTTTATGCAGAGAACATTATCATGTCAGATAATCATGTCGTCATCATCATCATCATTTTATCTAACATGGTATCTGTGACTTAATAAGTACAGCTAATGAGATAGATAGGACACCCAGAGAGGCCTGAGCCAGCCCTGATATCAGACCAACAGGAGAGGCCAGCCTCTCTCCAGCCCCCTGCAGCCCCCAGGAGGCTGGCCTCTCTCCAGCCTCTCTCCAGCCTCTCTCCAGCTCTCTCCAGCCTCTCTCCAGCCTCTCTCCAGCCCCCAGGAGGCTGGCCTCTCTCCAGCCCCCAGAAGGCTGGCCTGCAGGCCGGTGTGTGAAGACAGAGGAACACCTGATGCTCCACAGGGACTCTTTCTTGAGAGCTCATAAAAACACGGTAGATGGGAAATTGAGCAGAACGTTAGACAACTTCACACTAGGCTGAACTCACGAGAGAGAGACACAGAGAGAGGACGGGGTGAGAGAGAGAGGGAGAGAGGGGGATAAAGAGAGAGACAGAGGGTGGGAGGTAGAGAGGGAGAGGAGGATAAAGAGAGACAGAGACAGAGAGAGAGAGAGAGAGAGAGAGAGAGAGAGAGAGAGAGAGAGAGAGAGAGAGAGAGAGAGAGAGAGAGGAGAGAGAGGAGAGAGAGAGAGAGAGAGAGAGAGAGAGAGAGAGAGAGAGAGAGAGAGAGAGAGGGAGGAGAGGAACAGGAAGAAGTATGTGTGAAAGAGGAAGGAGGGGCTGTGATTTCTGGTGTCCAGGGTGAGTCACTAAGGTCTTGTGGTGTTGGTTTATGTGGCGTCCTGGGTGTTTGATGACTCGCTTTGTCACACGATCAGCAGAGTATCATTAGGTGTGATGTGGCTCCTCCCAGGGCGCCCCTGTTCCCAGCGCCGCCCCCCTCCCCCAAAACAAACACAGCTTGCAGTTTGAAATAACACTCTTCAAGGATGTGTAGTGGGGCTGTAATTGGAGGGTGTTGTGGAGCAGAGCGCGCCCCTCTCTGCCCCTGCAGTCTACTGACCAGGTACCAGACCCTAAAACTAGAAAGGGGGAAACCGTCAAAAAGCTCGAGAAAAAAAGAAATTCGGGGAAATTCCCTGACTTGTGGAAGGTTCAGATGATCGTCCAATCACAGGCTGAGGCAGCCAGCACCCCTGTCCTCTGATCTGCTTCCTCTTCCTCCCTCTCCCACTTCCTGTCGAGCTGCACTCCCTCAGAAACACTCAGCTACAGGAACTCATCTGCAGCATATATAACTTCCTGTCCAGTCTTATCACCATGGCCACATGCACCATGCAGCCTGATGGGCTGGGAGATAAACATCCCATAATACTCAGAAAAACAATCAAGAAAGAAACAGACTAAAGATCGGATGATTGACAGTCCTGGTCACCTTATAGTGGAGTAGTGTCTGACTAGACACAGTCATCCTGATGGAATTATCCTGAGGGAAAAGTGTGTGTGTGTGTCCATGTCTGTGTGTGTACTTGTGTGTGTGTGTGTGTTTGTGTGTGTCCCCTCATGTCTGTGTGTGTTCTCAGTGACCGATGCTCTTTGTAAAATCTTGTGAATCGCTTTGGATAAAAGCGTCTGCTAAATGAATAAATGTAAATGTGCTCTCTGTGTTGGGTCTGTCTCTGCAGGGGTCTGGCTGGAGGATTAGAGAGGGATGCTGGTGTAGAGTTAACACTCAGGTAAACACACACAGACACACAGCCTCCAGATTACGAGGCAGATTAAGAGCCTCCGGCTCAGATTACCATCACAATCAACTGACTGTCGGCCGGAGCAGGAGCAGAGAAGCCCTGAGTGTCTAACATGAGGGAGGCAGCATGCTAACCTGCCCAGCATGCTAACCTGCCCAGCATGCTAACCTGCCCAGCATGCTAACCTGCCCAGCATGTAACCTGCCCAGCATGTAACCTGCCCAGCATGCTAACCTGCCCAGCATGCTAACCTGCCCAGCATGCTAACCTGCCCAGCATGCTAACCTGCCCAGCATGCTAACCTGCCCAGCATGCTAACCTGCCCAGCATGCTAACCTGCCCAGCATGCTAACCTGCCCAGCATGCTAACCTGCCCAGCATGCTAACCTCACCAGCATGCTAACCTGCCCAGCATGCTAACCTGCCCAGCATGTAACCTGCCCAGCATGTAACCTGCCCAGCATGCTAACCTGCCCAGCATGCTAACCTGCCCAGCATGCTAGCCTGCTCTTTAAGTATGGAGACACGGCCTTGAACACAGATGTTTAATGGAGCAGAATACTGTAGAGACAGAGCGTCCCCACTTCCTGTGACTCCCAGCACCAAGGCTGTCCATACAACAGGAAGTGGACACAGGGAGCCAGGAAACAGCTTGCAGCTGCCTCTCAGCGGAGCTCTACACTGTAACAGCAGCTTCACCTGCAGAGCAGCTCTGTTAGCGGTTAGCTGTGCCTGGCAGTGACAGAGCAGCAGTAGACCAGCTTGTGTGTTCACGCACACACACGTTAACACACACACACATCTCACACACACACAGACATGAGCAGGAGAAGCTCCAGGACCCAGGCTGGATTATCAGGTCCTCTGCAACACTCAGCTGCTGACAGCTGCTGTACACAAGCTGCTGGAGTTAGGAGGAGCAGGTGGAGATCCAGGCAGGTCTTATCAGCAGGACGTCTTTGAAGACTCACCCTGCGTGTGTCAGTCTGTCCTCAGGTCTCTGCCTGCCACGCGCCACACATCACTGTCACCTCTGCTGTTTGACAGGGTCATATCTGGCTAACACACACAATTCAAACAGACACACACAATTCAAACACACACACAGGCTTCCCAGGAAGCTTCTGGAAGCTAGCCTCTGACCCTGGTGGACACCATGACATGGATGTGCCTGACCAGACCCGCAGCCTCCACTTCTATAGAGCCCTTCCCTCTGAGGAGAGGCCAGACACCTCAGCCTCTATCCTAGCCTCCATCCCAGCTCAGCCTCCAGCTCAGTCTCCAGCCTCCAGCTCAGCTCCCAGCCCAGCCTCCAGCTCAGTCTCCAGCCTCCAGCTCAGCTCCCAGCCCAGCCTCCAGCTCAGCTCCCAGCCCAGCCTCCAGCTCAGCTCCCAGCCCAGCCTCCAGCTCAGCCTCCAGCTCAGCTCCCAGCCCAGCCCAGCCTCCAGCTTCTAGCTCAGCTCTGGCCTGTTTCCAGGGTGACAGGCTGCTGTGTTGTGTCTGGCCTCTGAACCCACATGTTAAACAGCCCCAATCTGCAGCTCTGCACCCAGCTGGGGAGAGCAGCTCTGATAAGGTGCAGCAGAGCTGATTTCCAGGCTCCAACACGCTGACCTCGCTGATCCTCTGGTCCAGACCCAGGCTGCAGAACTGTAGGACACCCAGCCTGCACACAGCACTGGACTGGAGGGTTGGGGGAATGGAGGACTGGGGGCTGGAGGACTGGGGGGATGGAGGACTGGAGGACTGGGGGGATGGAGGGCTGGAGGACTGGGGGGATGGAGGGCTGGAGGACTGGAGGGTTGGGGGGCTGGAGGACTGGAGGACTGGGGGGATGGAGGGCTGGAGGACTGGAGGGTTGGGGGGCTGGAGGACTGGAGGACTGGGGGGATGGAGGGCTGGGGGGATGGAGGGCTGGAGGACTGGGGGGTTGGGGGGCTGGAGGACTGGGGGGATGGAGGGCTGGAGGACTGGAGGACTGGGTGGATGGAGGACTAGGGGGATGGAGGGCTGGAGGACTGGGGGGATGGAGGGCTGGAGGACTGGGGGAATGGAGGGCTGGAGGACTGGGGGAATGGAGGGCTGGAGGACTGGGGGGATGGAGGGCTGGAGGACTGGAGGACTGGGGGGATGGAAGGCTGGAGGACTGGGGGTTGGGGGGCTGGAGGACTGGGGGGATGGAGGGCTGGAGGACTGGGGGGATGGAGGACTGGAGGACTGGGGGGATGGAGGACTGGAGGACTAGGGGAATGGAGGGCTGGAGGACTGGAGGGTTGGGGGGCTAGAGGACTGGAGGACTGGGGGGATGGAGGGCTGGAGGACTGGGGGGATGGAGGACAGGGGGGATGGAGGGCTGGAGGACTGGGGGAATGGAGGGCTGCAGTGTTGAGCAGCAGAGGGGGTTTAGGGGGTGCTCACTGTTTTAACATCTCAGCAGGGCTGTGCTGTGGGTCTGAGGATTACATGCAGGACAGAGCCAGAGATGTTTTGGCTACCAGGGAGATTACTGCTGCTGTGGTCCTCAGCTGAACTCCAACTAAACCCCTCTGGTTCCCCAACACCCCCTCTCCGTCTCTAAACACCTCTCCCACCTCCTCACCTCCTCACCCCCTCTCTCTCCAGGGGAAATCAGAACGAGCTACCAGTTAAAAAATGAATCTTGAATATGTCAGTGGCTTTCTAAGAAGTAGGGCTGATTGTTACTGTGCTGTTACTGTGGGACACCTGTGTGTCTGTGCTGTCACTGTGGGACACCTGTGTGTCTGTGCTGTTACTGTGGGACACCTGTGTGTCTGTGCTGTCACTGTGGGACATCTGTGTGTCTGTGCTGTCACTGTGCTACACCTGTGTGTCTGTGCTGTCACTGTGGGACACCTGTGTGTCTGTGCTGTCTCTGTGCTACACCTGTGTGTCTGTGCTGTCACTGTGGGACACCTGTGTGTCTGTGCTGTTACTGTGGGACACCTGTGTGTCTGTGCTGTTACTGTGGGACACCTGTGTGTCTGTGCTGTCACTGTGCTACACCTGTGTGTCTGTGCTGTCACTGTGGGACACCTGTGTGTCTGTGCTGTCACTGTGGGACACCTGTGTGTCTGTGCTGTTACTGTGGGACACCTGTGTGTCTGTGCTGTCACTGTGGGACACCTGTGTGTCTGTGCTGTCACTGTGCTACACCTGTGTGTCTGTGCTGTTACTGTGCTGACACCTGTGTGTCTGTGCTGTTACTGTGGGACACCTGTGTGTCTGTGCTGTCACTGTGGGACACCTGTGTGTCTGTGCTGTTACTGTGGGACACCTGTGTGTCTGTGCTGTTACTGTGGGACACCTGTGTGTCTGTGCTGTCACTGTGGGACACCTGTGTGTCTGTGCTGTCACTGTGGGACACCTGTGTGTCTGTGCTGTTACTGTGGGACACCTGTGTGTCTGTGCTGTTACTGTGGGACACCTGTGTGTCTGTGCTGTCACTGTGGGACACCTGTGTGTCTGTGCTGTCACTGTGGGACACCTGTGTATCTGTGCTGTCACTGTGGGACACCTGTGTGTCTGTGCTGTTACTGTGGGACACCTGTGTGTCTGTGCTGTTACTGTGGGACACCTGTGTGTCTGTGCTGTTACTGTGCTGACACCTGTGTGTCTGCAGTAGAGTGTCTAACCTCCCTCAGTCTGCCAGGACGGACGCTGCAGGAATGTTCCTACGTGTCCCACTGACGTCAACTACAGGATGAGTCATGAGTCTCACAGACAATCACACACACACACAAACACACGCTCACATCTAGAACAACTTTCAGAAAGACTAACATTGTTGCACGTCATTCTACAGGCCAGCCAAATGCTCACAGAGGAAACTATAAAAGACATGAAAGAAATAAATGCACACATACCCACGCATACACACGTGCAACAGACACACGTGCAACACACACACACACATGTAACACACACACACGTGCAACACGTAGAACAGAGCTTCAGCAGTTAGTCTCTGAGGACAAGCTGTCAGCTCCCAGCATGCCAATCTGCTAGCTTCCTGTCTACAACCTGTCCCTCACAGGAAGTCCAGGTCCCCAGCCTCCAGACACGCCTCCTGACTCCTCCCACCCCAGAAGCAGCTACATGCTACATGCTAGCAGCTAGCGAGGTGCTGTTGAGGAGGTGAAGGTCAGGGCAGGTGGGATTAGTCATGCGAGGCCCAGAAAGATCCCTTCATGGGGCAGCGGGCAGGTCTCAGTAAACAAGTGTAGCAGAGATGTGTGTGTGTGTGTGGGGGGGAGTGTGTGGGAGGGGGGGTCCTCTGTGAGAGAGGAACCCTCCCAGGTCATAAATCGAGGAGGGGGGGGGGGGATTTCACGCCTCTCCGCAGCTCAGCAGGGCTGTTTATACTGGCGTAAGTGGTGTTGAATAGACTGCCACCAATACCCTGTCTGTGGTGCGTGCACGCACACACACACACACACACACACATTACCCTGCTCGGCTGTGGAATGCACGTATACCAACACACACACACACACACACACAATCTCTCTCTCTCGCCAGATAAACTGCTGCACTAAATCAAGGCATAATGGGAGCTAATACCACATCAGTGTTTAAACTGAGGACACACAGCTCCTCCCCTGATGATGATCAACATGCTGCTGCTGTGTGTCTGTTAGGGGAGAGCGCGCACACACACACACACACACACACAGAGAAGGATGCAGTGCATTACTCTAATGTGTCTCACGTCAGATCACTCTGGTAGACTCCAGTGTGTTCAGTGGTGTTCAGCTCTCTGAACTCTTCATAGATTTATACGGCTTCACTACATTATTACCCTACAAATTCCTGCAGTTTAAGTCAATATCATAAAGCTGAAATAAATATCACCAGAGGAGGTTCTGTTTTGGATCAGTCTGAAAGGTCGTCTCCCGGGACAACAAGAGCTCCGTAAATCAGATGTTTCCTGTGTGTCCTGATGTGAGGAAGACCAGCACTAAGCTGGGCTTTGGTCATTTCACTGAGACAGATACAAATAACTCCTCAGCCTTGTTAATTACTCTCTAAGTTGTTAAGCCACGGGAAAACAAACACTGGAATGAGCTCTGATTCATTACGGCTAGAAGGAGCATTCAAAATCCACTAGGTTTAACAAGAAGACGACTGCTGGACCAACACTAAGCAAAACTAGACAGAGTATAGTACAGAGGATAGTACAGAGGATAGTACAGAGTATAGTACAGAGTATAGTACAGAGGATACTACAGAGTACAGTACAGAGTATAGTAAAGAGTATATTTGTACTGGAAGAGGATCTATCCAGGTGTTAGTGAACAGAATGAGACAGGAAGCTGAACATGCTGCCTGTCTGCTTGACTAAGACAGAGAGAGAAAGTAAACAAACTAATATGTTGACTGGGCCTCTCAGTCTGGCTCTGTGTGTTTGCTCTGCTAATACCCTAACACAGGCTAGGCTAACACTGGCTAGGCTAACACACGCTAGGCTAACACAGGCTGACCCCTGACACAGGCTGACCCCTGACACAGGCTGACCCCTGACACAGGCTGACCCCTGACACAGGCTGACCCCTGACACAGAGTGACCCCTGACACAGAGTGACCCCTGACACAGAGTGACCCCTGACACAGGCTGACCCCTGACACAGAGTGACCCCTGACACAGAGTGACCCCTGACACAGAGTGACACCTGACACAGAGTGACCCCTGACACAGAGTGACCCCTGACACAGGCTGACCCCTGACACAGGCTGGTCTCCCCCAGGATGGCCGCTCTCCTGCTCTGATCCCTGGAGACCACAGATCATCTGAGCCCAGTGAAGCCAGTCGCTTCATTAAGGAGCCCAATGTTCTCCACTTCTGCAAACAAACGCCTCTCTACTAAAGTCATTAGCAGCACGACAATCAGCCCTTTCAGCACATCGTTCATGAACTAAATGAGCTCATTTGAATAAGTAAAAGTCACAAGCAAGAAAGAAATGGGACCAACCCAACAAACGTAATTTAATTATTTGCATTTAAAAACAAACAAAATAACTCTTAAAAATCTTAGCAGTGTGGAGGAACAGCAGTGTTGTGTCTGAGGGTGCGCTGGTCATTATACTGAAGCTAAACTTCTAGACTTATCAGCTGTGACTGGAGGGAGGGGGGCGAGGGGCAGGGGGGGCCAGGGGGGGCCAGGGCAGGCCAGGGGGCATGGGGGGGGGGCCAGGGCAGGGTTCCTTACATAGACACAATGTGAGTGTTCTCCCCAGCCTCCACAGCCTCCCCCAGCCTCCCCAGCCCCCCCCCTCAGTGTGAGGAGCCAGCTGATAGCAGACTGCTGCTGATAACAGGCTGAGGCCAGCAGAGACACTATGGATTAGCTACCTCCTTAAAGCAGCTACTGGTCTATCAGGGACCAGCCAGCCAGCAACAAGCCCCCTCACAGCCAGCCAGCCAGCAACAAGCCCCCTCACAGCCAGCCAGCCAGCAACAAGCCCCCTCACAGCCAGCCAGCCAGCCAGCAACAAGCCCCCTCACAGCCAGCCAGCCAGCAACAAGCCCCCTCACAGCCAGCCAGCCAGCAACAAGCCCCCTCACAGCCAGCCAGCCAGCAACAAGCCCCCTCACAGCCAGCCAGCCAGCCAGCAACAAGCCCCCTCACAGCCAGCCAGCCAGCCAGCAACAAGCCCCCTCACAGCCAGCCAGACAGCCAGCAACAAGCCCCCTCACAGCCAGCCAGCCAGCAACAAGCCCCCTCACAGCCAGCCAGCCAGCAACAAGCCCCCTCACAGCCAGCCAGCCAGCAACAAGCCCCCTCATAGCCAGCCAGCCAGCAACAAGCCCCCTCACAGCCAGCCAGCCAGCAACAAGCCCCCTCACAGCCAGCCAGCCAGCAACAAGCCCCCTCACAGCCAGCCAGCCAGCAACAAGCCCCCTCACAGCCAGCCAGCCAGCCAGCAACAAGCCCCCTCACAGCCAGCCAGCCAGCAACAAGCCCCCTCACAGCCAGCCAGGATGCTCTGGGAGTCTAAGTGTTGCTCTGCACACCTCGTCTGTCTGCTTTCAGAACTTCAGCCAGTAAACCAGACAGGAAGTTGGAGCAGAGATCCTCCACATGACTGACAGACAGGAAGTTCCACTCCAGAAAGCTCACCTGGTTCCTCCAAACAGGATGATACGATCTCCCACCATGCAACAGCACTGCCTCCTCCTGGGGCACGGACCCTTCCCCCGAGGCTCCACTTTCCTCCAGGAGAACGCCTCTGCACACACACACACACACACACATCAATATTCAGTAGTGGACTAGGCGTCAGTAGGAGGTGTGTTTCCTCACCATGGGACAGACATGAAGGCCAGCCTGTCTGAGGCTCTGAAACAACATCTCTAGACCTGCTGCCTGTCCTCCTCATACAGCCTGTGTTCTCTCCATCCCTCCATATAAGGACAGACCTCTGCACTGCACTCACACACAGTGTCATCACGTCTCCACGGCAACAGGCTCAACAGGCCCTGTAAGGGCATCGCTGTGTCGAGGCCTGCACAGCCCTCACCTGGGTTAAACTTCCACAGGTCGTTGAAGTGGCGGTCCAAGCGGGCGTTGTAACCTCCAAATATGTAGAGCTCTCCGTCATAGGAGACTGGGGGAGGGGAGATTTAGGAAAAACATTAGTGAAAATGTTTTATATATGTGTGCTGTGAGTGTGTGTTTACATGTGTATACCTGTGTCTATGTGTTTAAACGTGTATACGTGTGTCTATATGTGTATGTGTGTGTGTGTGTGTGTTTACATGTGTATACGTGTGTCTATGTGTTTAAACGTGTATACGTGAGTCTATATGTGTGTGTGTGTGTGTGTGTGTATGTGTTTACATGTGTTTACATGTGTATACATGTGTCTATATGTGTGTGTGTATGTGTTTACATGTGTATACGTGTGTCTATATGTGTATGTGTGTGTGTATGTGTTTACATGTGTATACGTGTGTGTGTGTCTCACAGGCTGAGTGGCTGCGTCTCCCCTCTGGCAGCAGCTGTGCAGACGGTGTGTTGAGCCAGCAGCTGGTCTCTGTGTCGAACACCTTGATCTTGTTACAGTAGATCTCGTTGTTAGAGTGAAAGGGTCCGAAGCGATCTGCTCTGCCTCCGAACACAAACATCTTAGTACCGATGATGGTGGCTGAATGGAAATCTCTCCATCGAGCCGGGGTCCCCTGAGGACACACACACACACACACACACACACACACACACACCCACACATCATCAGTGGGGAGGAGTGCAGTACCACCCCCTCAGCATCCTAACTCTGTATCCTGCTCAGTGTGCTGCTCAGCATCATGAGGTCTGCAGACACACAGCGCCCTCTAGTGGTCATGACAGCAACATGCAGGGGCTCTTAGTCCTCAGCTGCAGCCCAGATGAGTGCTTTAAGGGACAGGGAGAGAGCCTCACTCTATATCCACTCAATAAGAGCCCTGTACACTACTTTGAATCAGACCATAATGAACCCCAATGATTTGCACAACCCTCAATCATGCCTGGACACCTGGCACCCAGCTCTGCCCAGTCCAGCTCTGCCCAGCCTTGCCCTGTCCTGGACCAGCAGACAGACAGCAGCCCACAGCCCCACAGCAGAAAGGCCTCAGCTGGTTGTTGGTACTGCATCAGGTAGAGGAGACATCCTGAACTCACTCTGGCATTGATGAGGGACCAGGCCATGGTGGTGGTGTCCAGCTTGTGGATGTCATTAGAGAAGCAGTCAGCCTGGAGGGGAGAGACCTCATGAGACTGGGGAGGGAGGGAGGGAGGGAGGGAGGGAGGGAGGGAGGGAGGGAGGGAGGGAGGGAGGGAGGGAGGGAGGGAGGGAGGGAGGGAGGGAGGGAGGGAGGGAGGGAGGGAGGGAGGGAGGGGAGGCCTGATCAGACTGGGGGGGGGGGAGGGAGGGAGGGAGGGAGGGAGGGAGGGAGGGAGGGAGGGAGGGAGGGAGGGAGGGAGGGAGGGAGGGAGGGAGGGAGGGAGGGAGGGAGGGAGGGAGGGAGGGAGGGGAGGCCTGATCAGACTGGGGGGGGGGGGGGAGGGAGGGAGGGAGGGAGGGAGGGAGGGAGGGAGGGAGGGAGGGAGGGAGGGAGGGAGGGAGGGAGGGAGGGAGGGAGGGAGGGAGGGAGGGAGGGAGGGAGGGACACAGCTCAGCCAGGACTCACCAGCTGCTCGTACCCCCCGAAGATGAACATGGCCTTGCCCATGACGCAGGCAGAGTGGCCGTCACGGGCTCCAGGCACCGTGCCTGAGATCTTGGGAGTGAACCACTTGTGACTGTCTGATGAGAGACACAAACAGAACATCAAGCATCAGCAGAGACAAGAGACATATGACAAGAGAGATCAGGCAGGCCAACAGGAAGTGAGCTGGACGCAGGTGTCTTGGCAGGTGACTCACTGATGTCGAAGGCGTACAGTACATTACAGGCTCCCTCTGTGTCGTTCCTGCCGCCCCAGATGTAGATGATGTCATCCAGCAGCACAGCTGTGTGACCGTACCTCATGTAGGGAACCTCCCGAACATGCTCACGCCCCCCTGTCCTCACCGGGGGCAGCTTCATCCAGCGGAGAGACACTGGGGAGGGAGGAGGAGGAGGGAGGAGGGGAGGAGGGAGAGGAGGAGGGAGGGCAGAGGGGGACAGAGACAGACTCACTTCTCATGTAAAATTAAACAGTAATTTCACGCATACACACACATAGCCTCCAAAACACGTACAGCCTCCACCCAGCTTCTAACACACACACACCAGCCTCCACCCAGCTTCTAACACACACACACAGCCTCCAACACACACACACACACACTATGCTCCTGTGTTCCCTCAGGTTCCCTGCTCACCGGTGTTGAAGACATGGACGTCGATCTGTCTCAGCGTCTCATAGTCTTCTCCAGAGCAGTAACCCCCAAAGGAGTAAACCTTGTGGCCCACAGCCACAGCTGCATGGTTGACTCTCCGCGGGCCTCCCTCCAGGTGCACCGTCCAGCGCAACATCCCACACTGCTGCACCACCCTGCTGCCTCAGACCATCACTGTCCCATCTGCCTGGACGCCAGGGGGGGCACTGCTGAGAGAGACCTGCTGCCCGGGGAGAGGGGGAGAGGGGAGGAGAGGGGAGGGGAGCAGAGGAGAGGAGAGGGGAGGGCAGCAGAGGAGAGGAGAGGGGAGGGCAGCAGAGGGGAGCAGAGGGGAGAAGAGGAGAGGGCAGCAGAGGGAGCGATTAGCAGAGAGGTGGGAAGGTAATCTGAGAAATATCCAGACAGAGGACAGGCTCTCCAGCCAGGCTCCCATCAGCTCTGCTGCTGTTGACAGGCTCTTGAACCCCTGCATTATCTGAGCACAGAGGGTATTTTAAGAGGCGTCTAGGCTTAGGTAACACCTGCAGCCTTCCTCAACTTCCTGTTCAAGCCTCTCCCCTCCCCTGCCACACAACACAGCTTAAAATAGGAACACATAAAAAACATGGAGCCATTCAGATAGACAGCATCCTTCCTTTAAAGGCAACTGCTTAGCTGAGCAAAGTGTGTCCATTTAACGTCTTCATTAAAATACAATAATTGTCAGTTTTACAATGTTCACGTAAGTAAACACAACAATGAAATCGTCCAACCGAAACAGGATTAGGAGAAAAATGTGGATCTACAACACAACAAACACTGAGAACTAAGCGGATCAGAGACCTGCTTTAAACAGCTGAAAGAGGTTTTCATAAATCCAAGCAGCACAAGTATGTTCCTTGATCACAGCTCAGTACTGGAAGATCCCAGAGGAGGGAGGAGGTGGGAGGAGATGTAACTGAGAGGAGCAGAGTGTGATAGACAGGCTGTACTGGGTCAGATAAAGACTGTCAAAAACACAAATAAGTGATCTTCAGACACTCAATAGCTCTGAGTATCAGAAGTATAGACTGACGCCTGTCTGGACAATGTCTCATACTGGAGCAGTGTGTAGAGACTGTGTAGAGACTGTGTAGAGACTGTGTAGAGTCTGTGTAGAGTCTGTGTAGAGACTGTGTAGAGTCTGTGTAGAGACTGTGTAGAGTCTGTGTAGAGTCTGTGTAGAGTCTGTGTAGAGACTGTGTAGAGTCTGTGTAGAGTCTGTGTAGAGACAGCTAACTTTAGTAACTCCAACTAACATTCACCTTCCTTCTGTGTGTCAAGAGCAGATAAGGGGCAATAAATCATGCAAACACAGTCTGCACATTCAAAATATAGCTATTATCAACTGATAATGACATAAAGGCCACCTGTCCTGGAGGACACCAACACACATTATCGAGCACAGTAGATTAGTCCTAACATTCAATACACTGACTGAACAGGAAAGTTACAAACTGTCATGTTAAAATAGTTCAGCTAAAGTTAGCTAGCATAAAACAACCTGGCTACATGTGACACGTTGCAGAGCAGCTAACCTCTCTTCTATCAACTGGGACAAAAAAACATGACCTTTTGTTTCCTCTTAAAAATAAACTCTCCAATGACTGATTGTGCAGACATCTCTATTTAAAGCTGAACAGAACTGATATCACTGCTAGCTGTGCTAATGTGCTAGCAGGTAGCTATGGAAACACACAGCATGCTAACTAGCAGACACTGTTATAATGTTTTATATCAGACAACCACAACTACACTTTGACAACCAAATGTTCAAATATCTACCTTGTTAACTGTTCTTCATGTTCTGGAGGGTTTGTCAGCTGTTTTCTTACAGCTTGTAGCTAAAGTGAGACAGTTTGCTAACATTAGCTGCTAGCAGCTGTGCGCGAGGACAGGTCACTTTGTTATTTTGTCTCGAGGAAGATCAGCTCACGTGATCAGGGCACGCTCTAGTTACGCTCCTTAATAACAAAACCATAAAACACCATAACGTAATCTTCGGTAACGATGACAACAAAGACATATAAATTCATATCTGTTTTGGAAGCAAACACAAGTATCGATATCATATCATATCATGACATTAACAGATCTGGGTCTACCGGCGCACCGCGGCGCTGCACCAGCATCCTAAACGAGTTTGTCAGATATACCAGCTGGCTGCTTAACTACATGTAGCAGGTTATCCAGATAATAACCTTCCCTACATGACAACTAACACAAGAAACATTTTAAAACCTACCTGATCTAAATGCACAGGTGCACAGTGTGTGTTCATTAAAGTCGGTTTACCTTGGAGGAGCAGCAGCTTCCAGGAGACACGAGCTTCACTCCCTCTGCGGCCCGGTGACGTGATGTTTACGGTGAATAATTACTTTATAAATGTCCACGTTCAGTCAAACCACAAACATAACCAACAAGCGTCATGTTTTCTTTCATACAGATAGTAATAAACAGGAATGCATGTAAGCTCTTCTGTGAGTATTATCAAGCGCACACATGTGTTTATCGCGTAAACTTATTTAAGAATGGAATGATATTCATGTCATTATTCTAACTTAGCTCGCAGTCACGAGGGAAGTTCTTTGTAGACTGACCGCAAGAGGGCAGTATGGTTCAGGCACAGCCGGGTTTGAACCGGGTACCTTCTGATTACTAGCCCGACTCCCTAACCGCTCAGCCACAGACGCCGCTGAAACCATCTAGAACAGGGATCCTGGTCCAGTGTGTGATAGGTCAACATTTTAGGTAAAAATACTGGAAAGGTGTGAAAGCTTCCATTCTCAGTTCGCCTTCTTCTGGTGCTTTTGTTAATCAGAAGAATCTCTTAAATTAACCAATAATGTTACTTAGAGGATTAATACAATTCCTGTCATGCAGAAACTCTGACTCCTTGCCAGGGGGGCGTGGTTACCCGGGGGGGGGGGGGGGGGGGGGGGGGGGGGCGTGGTTAGAAGCAGGTTGATCAGTGATTGGCTGAGGTCCTCTGAGCAGCAGCTGTTGGCATAGAGACAGCTGTCCTGGTATCTGCTGCTCTGCTGTTCTCAGGTCAGATCCACTTTGATTCACTGTGTGGAGACATACCAGCTCATGCCAACTGCAGCAGGAACAATAGTTAGATTGTCTTTAGCCTGAAGAGGACAGCTGCTTCATGACTAAACCCTTCTAAACACACCCAGGCCAAGCAGCCATGTTCCACTCTGCTGCCATTAAACATTATAAAATAAAGAAGAACAACATCTTGTATCTGTTACAGCCTGTATCAGCCCAGCAGGTCCAGGAATGTACCTTATCAGCTTGGACATGATAATCATACTGGTTTAGTGTTTTAACTCACATTAGGTTTGACAATATTAAGCAGATGGTCGGCAAGAGAGTTTAAGTGTTTTGTGTTCGTCGTTTTTTAGACAACAGTGTTTTGTGTTTGTGGTTTATGATTTAAAGACATTAGCTTGATTAAAGGTCCATTACATCTGCAGAACCCAGAAAGCTGCTGTTGGACTTGTCTTATCACACCAGCGTTATCTGCTCCTGTATATCCTCATTAAGCTTCTGACACTCCTGCTGAACTCTGAGATCCTGACTGTTACAGTAAAAATACCACTGCAAGGTTCCATAGCCCAGAAGACATGTTTTAGTCTGAAGCCCATCAGCAGTTGTGGCTTCATACTTCAGCAGACATCTGAACCATGAGGCTTCAGCACCTGTCAGTATGATCACACGTCACCCAGCCGACCCCACAGAGACACTCCTTCTGGTGGGTTTAAGAGGCATTTAAGGTGTGGCAGAGAAATACAACAAAATCTAATGATACAACTGGCATAAAAACTGGTATTTTTCTAAATATTATACTAAATGTGGAAAACATGCAAAGAAACTCTTAAAGACGTTTGTTTTTTGTTCATTTTGCTAGCTCGGTGGTTTCAGTTTATCAGTAATGTATTGTGTGTTAGCGACTGGAGCAGCCTTATGAAGGTAGAGGATGTAAGTAAGATACACTGATGAGGAGGAGGAGGGAATCCATTAATTAAATATATAAAAAACATAATTCAGAATCAGATCATAAATAACACGGAAATAATGTCACTTATAAATTCTTTCTGTGTGGGAGGGTGGTGAGGGTGTGTTCTGAAGCGTGATGGTGAACAGGAGATGATGTCCAACTGCAGCATAACTATGCCAGTCAATAACAACTGCAAAACCAACAGTTGTTCTGAATGCTTGGACAAACCCAGTGATGGAAGAGCTCGGCTATGCTTTGTGGTGGAGGAAAATATAGCTTCAGCATGAGAACGGGTGGCTCTGGTTAACCTTCCTATTTTCAACAAGCATCAAAAATGTGGAGTGTTTTTTGCCATGTTAAACTATAAATCCAGTGCATGAGAACACATTTATTGTGAAGGAAAACATGTATGAGTACTGCAGCGTAGTTTGCTGTAACATAGAAAACAACAATAATAAATCCATTGGATGATGTGTTTTCCAGTTCTGTCCAGTCTGGTGTGTTTATTACATCATGAACGACTCTGAGACACAACAGAGACTTGAATCCTGACATGTTCTGTGTGTTTCTGTCTGTTTACACTTTCCACTGCAGTTCCATCATGCAAAGCCTGCGAACACAAAACCCCAGAACAGAAGAACAGATCACAATGTTCCTGTGGATGTAACATCCTCTGCCTGCTTTTATATTCCTCTCCTGTCATGGCTGGTTAGGCTCTGAATCCTGCTGGAGATCAGATGGTTCCAGCTGAACCAGTAAGAGGTCCCGGCACAAATACTCTCTGTGGTCTCCATCATGTGATCAGACTTCCTCTAATTACATTTCGGACAACAGGATGAAGCAATTCAACATGAAGTCGTTTAACATGATCTAATTCTGTATTAAGATGAATGATTCACACAACAATTTTCTTTCATTTGAGGGTGAAATTCAACCTAACAGAGCTCCTCTCTGTGATGTTCTCATGCAGTCTGATTGGTTGGTACCTCGTCATAATCTTATGACTCCAGACCTCAGGACTTCATCAGAGACACACAGCGCCTAATCAGAGAATCACTTTATGCTGGATAACTGTAAGCAGTTCATGCTTGATTGCAATAACACAATTTAATGACGTAATACATTAGATATCCCCATCCTGAAGATAAAAAGTACTTCAACTTAATCAGGATGTGAATAAGACATTAGATGTGGAACTGTTAACTCTAAACATTCAGCTGTTTTCATCATAGACAGGGTGAAAAAGACAACTGGCAGGGCAACATCACTGAAACAACCTCAACTTCTAACCCTCTCATTATGACACACTCTCTATTTTTGTCCCATGAGACGACCTCACTCTCTCTCTCTCTCTCTCTCTCTCTCTCTCTCTCTCCCTCTCTCTCCCTTCCCCCAGGACAGTTGTCCGAGGCGAGGTGACCACCTGTCCAAAGCTGGACCAACCAAGTCCCTCAACACCCCCACCTGTTCTCCTCCTCACAGCCTGTCAGAGTCTGTGAGTGAAGCTGTGTCACTCGTTATTCCTTCCCCCCCCCCCTGCTGTGAGTGAAGCTGTGTCACTAGTTATTCCTTCCCCCCCTGCTGTGAGTGAAGCTGTGCCACTAGTTATTCCTTCCCCCCCTGCTGTGAGTGAAGCTGTGCCACTGTTATTCCCTCCCCCACCCCCCCCCCCCCCCCCCCCCCGCCTCAGGGAGGTCTTTTGTTTAGGCTGGCTGAGCGGCAGATACAAGAAATGTGTCATAGCTGCACTGTTTGATCAGACTTGATATGAGATGTTTGTTTTTGTAAGTTCAGTTACTGTGACTGAGCTCTGAGTGTGTACATGTTTAATGTGTCTGACCACTTTTCTTGTGTTACATGCTATCACACGCCGGTCTTCTCCTTGAAGTGCCAACAGTCTTCAAGCATCAACCATCACAGGCTGGTTCAGAGGGATGTCAGGCTGGTTCAGAGGGATGTCAGGCTGGTTCAGAGGGATGTCAGGCTGGTTCAGAGGGATGTCAGGCTGGTTCAGAGGGATGTCAGGCTGGTTCAGAGGGATGTCAGGCTGGTTCAGAGGGATGTCAGGCTGGTTCAGAGGGATGTCAGGCTGGTTCAGAGGGATGTCAGGCTGGTTCAGAGGGATGTCAGGCTGGTTCAGAGGGATGTCAGCTCTGACATCATCCGTTCTCTCTGGCCTGAAGTGACATGAGGCACGATGACTCAAGCAGCTCCTTCTTTCCTGTCCAACTGTAAACATTCCAGACCACCTTGTGCGTCAAAGAATACGAAATCTTTTGTTCTGCTTCCCTGTATTCAACCCAGAATACTTTTGATGAATCATAATAAATGCCTGTTAGGTTAGACCAGGCTGGCTAGAGAGCGATAACAGTTGTGTTGCTGGAGTTGAAAACATCTGCTAGAGTTTTGCAGCTTCTTCGCTTATTGACGTGTAATTGGTTGTTTACCTCCAATTAGAATCTGGCTGGAAATGGCCCCCGACCAACACATTTAACCAATTTACTGTGGTAATAGTGGTGCTCAGACCTGCTCAAGATGTGCTGCGGTGTGTCTCAGTCTCAACACGCACCAGCAGGAGTCAATACCTTCACCAGGAGTCAATACCTTCACCAGGAGTCAATACCTTCACCAGGAGTCAATACCTTCACCAGGAGTCAATACCTTCACCAGGAGTCAATACCTTCACCAGGAGTCAATACATTCACCAGGAGTCAATACCTTCACCAGGAGTCAATACCTTCACCAGGAGTCAATACCTTCACCAGGAGGAGTCAGTACATTCAGCAGGAGGAGTCAGTTACTTCAGCAGGAGGAGTCAGTACATTCAGCAGGAGGAGTCAGTATCTTCAGCAGGAGGAGTCAGTACCTTCACTAGGAGAAGTCAGTACATTCAGCAGGAGGAGTCAGTTACTTCAGCAGGAGGAGTCAGTACATTCAGCAGGAGGAGTCAGTATCTTCAGCAGGAGGAGTCAGTACCTTCAGCAGGACGAGTCAGGACCTTCAGAAGGAGGAGTCAGTACCTTCAGCAGGAGTCAGTATCTTCAGCAGGAGTCAGTACCTTCAGCAGGAGGAGTCAGTACCTTCAGCAGGAAGAGTCAGTACCTTCAGCAGGAGGAGTCAGTACCTTCAGCTGGAGGAGTCAGTACCTTCAGCAGGAGGAGTCAGGACCTTCAGCAGGAGGAGTCAGTACCTTCAGCAGGAGTCAGTATCTTCAGCAGGAGTCAGTACCTTCAGCAGGAGGAGTCAGTACCTTCAGGAGGAGTCAGTACCTTCAGCAGGAGTCAGTATCTTCAGCAGGAGTCAGTACCTTCAGCAGGAGGAGTCAGTACCTTCAGCAGGAGGAGTCAGTATCTTCAGCAGGAGTCAGTATCTTCAGCAGGAGTCGGTATCTTCAGCAGGAGTCAGTATCTTCAGCAGGAGTCACTACCTTCAGCAGGAGGAGTCAGGACCTTCAGCAGGAAGAGTCAGCACCTTCAGCAGGAGGAGTCAGGACCTTCAGCAGGAAGAGTCAGGACCTTCAGCAGGACGAGTCAGGACCTTCAGCAGGAGGAGTCAGTACCTTCAGAAGGAGGAGTCAGTATCTTCAGCAGGAGTCAGTACCTTCAGCAGGAGGAGTCAGTACCTTCAGCAGGAAGAGTCAGTACCTTCAGCAGGAGGAGTCAGCACCTTCAGCAGGAGGAGTCAGGACCTTCAGCAGGAAGAGTCAGGACCTTCAGCAGGACGAGTCAGGACCTTCAGCAGGAGGAGTCAGTACCTTCAGAAGGAGGAGTCAGTATCTTCAGCAGGAGTCAGTACCTTCAGCAGGAGTCAGTATCTTCAGCAGGAGTCAGTACCTTCAGCAGGAGGAGTCAGTACCTTCAGCAGGAGTCAGTATCTTCAGCAGGAGTCAGTACCTTCAGCAGGAGGAGTCAGTACCTTCAGCAGGAAGAGTCAGTACCTTCAGCAGGAGGAGTCAGTACCTTCAGCTGGAGGAGTCAGTACCTTCAGCAGGAGGAGTCAGGACCTTCAGCAGGAGGAGTCAGTACCTTCAGCAGGAGTCAGTATCTTCAGCAGGAGTCAGTACCTTCAGCAGGAGGAGTCAGTACCTTCAGGAGGAGTCAGTACCTTCAGCAGGAGTCAGTATCTTCAGCAGGAGTCAGTACCTTCAGCAGGAGGAGTCAGTACCTTCAGCAGGAGGGGTCAGTATCTTCAGCAGGAGTCAGTATCTTCAGCAGGAGTCGGTATCTTCAGCAGGAGTCAGTATCTTCAGCAGGAGTCACTACCTTCAGCAGGAGGAGTCAGGACCTTCAGCAGGACGAGTCAGGACCTTCAGCAGGAGGAGTCAGTACCTTCAGAAGGAGGAGTCAGTATCTTCAGCAGCAAGTGTCAGTACCTTCAGCAGGAGGAGTCAGGACCTTCAGCAGGAGGAGTCAGCACCTTCAGCAGGAGGAGTCAGGACCTTCTGCAGGAGGAGTCAGGACCTTCAGAAGGAGGAGTCAGTACCATCAGGCGGAGTCAGGACCTTCAGAGGACAAATTTGTCCTTGTAGAACTCCTCTATTAATTCCTCGCCTGCTGTCGATGCTGAATGATCAAGATACAGTTACAATTGAAACAGAGAAGTGAAATAATTGTCTTTTAACACAGATGTCAAACAGAGACGTTAAGTAACATTAGAGCCTGTGTACTTGATTCAAATCTCCATATTACTAATAAATCACAGCTCCAGGTTCTTAATGAGGGTCAGACCCCCTCTGGCTTCTGCCAGCATGACATCACAGGTCAGATGTTAAACCTCCTCTCAAAGTGATTGATATTTCTGGAGAGGAAGAAAATAAGCTGCAGCTTTTTCCCGTTATTCCAGAAGGCCCTAAACCTTTGATATGGGGGAAATTGCTCCGTGCCGCTGGAACACGGTTGCTGCGTGAACCCATGATGTCACATGATAGAGTGACCTCATCCCTGCTGGCTTCCTGTCGGCCTGATTGGCACCTCAGGGTTGCTTCCGATTGCAAACGGCACAAATTCAGCCTATAATAAAGGTGATGGATGCTGTGTGTCTAAGTTTACTGTACTCTAACCATGCACACAGAGTTCCATTTAATTCTCCACAGGATTGGACCAGAATGGATAACTGGAAGAAATGTAACATTATCTATTGTTCTACTATAACTCTATCACTCTTACTGTTCAGAAATATCTTCTTAGAACATTTGCAGACGTGTAGTTGAATACTTTCACTCCATGCATGCTGTGGAAGTTATAAACATCTAACACATCTGAATGTATTCATCTGCAGTCTAGTAGACAAATGTCAGAGATCCAGAACCTCTCGTTGGTCTGTTCAAACTCTCCAGATAACATCAATCCAGCAGAATGTTCTATTTGTGTTTCTGAATCAAGCTCTTCATTCCTTCTCTAGCTGCAGTAAGCAACAGAACTGTGAACTGCACTGATTGATTTTCAAAAGCCTGTAAAATGTCTCCCTGGAGTGCTGGTTTCACCTTTTCAGTAAGATGAACATGTAAGTGTTTATTTGGCTAATTCCTCAACTCAGCCTTTGAGAAACACATTGTGTATGAGTAATTAACCGAAATAGTAAGAGTAAGTAATCCAAATAAATCACACAGTTCCGCCCCCAGCCCCCCCCCCCCTACCCCCAGCCTAAATTACTCTCTTACACTCAGGCCAAAAAGGTATTTTCAACAGCCTAATGTGTTTTTTTTCCACGTTTTGGCTCAAAATATTGAGACTAGGGAAAGACCTAAGTAATCAACTTTGGTGGTCTTTAGCTTGACTAAAACAAAGACCCCCTCAGTCCAGCAGCTTTGTGTCCTGCCAACATCCATCTGACCATCTGCTGTCTGGGTGACAGAGGCTGCTGCAGTCAGCAGAGTCACTGCTGTCAGAGCAGAGAGATGCAGCAGCACAAAGATACCAGGAGCAGCAGGGGGGGGGGGGGGGGAGGAGGAGAGGAAGAGGAGGAGGAGGAGGAGAAGGGGGAGCAGGGGGTGAGGAAGAGGAGGAGGAGGAGGAGGTGAAGGAGAGGTCTGAAACAGAATGAGGAGCAGCAGTGGGGTGAGGTAGAGGAGGAGAAGGAGGAGAAGGAGGAGGAGGAGGAGGAGGAGGAGAAGGAGGAGGAGGAGAAGTAGGAGGAGAAGGAGGAGAAGGAGGAGAAGGAGGAGGAGGTCTGAAACAATGAGGAGCAGCAAGGGGGTTAGGAAGAGGAGGAGGAGGAAGAGGAGGTCTGAAACAGAATGAGGAGCAGCAGGGGGGTGAGGAAGAGGAGGAGGAGGAGGAGGAAGAGGAGGTCTGAAACAGGACTCCCTGACCAGGGCTCCACAGGTGTGAGGGAACATCATCCCACAGGTATGCAGTCTGGGTGGCTCCAACACCCCCAGGTCCTCCTCCTCACTTCTTTACTGAAGTGTGAAAACCTGACACATTTCATAGGCAGGTATTAACGGTATTAGACCACTGAGGAAATATCTATATATCTTATGTGAACTTATAAGGACTAGAGTTTAATTTGGGGGTGAGCGAATGAGGATGTTACTTTTAACACAAGGACCTTCTAAAGAGAATTACTACGAGTGTAATGTGTTTGTGATCCAAATTTTCCAGCAGGTTTTGGTCATAAACGCTGCGTTTGGCATTGCTGTGTTCAGTCCTAACGAGGGCGGAGTCATAACAGGAGATGGCGGAGTCGGACTAGAGGAGGGTGGAGTCAGAACAGAGGAGGGCGGAGTCAGAGGAGAGAAGGGTGGAGTCTGAGAGGCTTGTTGTCACGGACGCAGCACTTGAGCTAAGTACATAGGAATTCAAGTCTGCGTAAATCCACCAGATTCTTGCTTCAGGACAGATTGATGACTTCACTGTGTTGTGGTCAACATGATCCTCAGCCTCTTCGTTTGCTTAATACACAAACGCTTCCTGACTACACACCATGACAAGGCAAACAACCTGCCCTTCAGTCTGTGTTGTGTTAGCACTTGCTGCTGGCAGACACCTCTCACCCTGTCCTGGCAGACTGTCCTGGCAGACTGTCCTGCCAGACTATCCTGCCAGACTGTTCTGCTAGACTGTCCTGCCAGACTGTCCTGCCAGACTGTCCTGCCAGACTGTCCTGCTAGACTGTCCTGCCAGACTCTCCTGCTAGACTGTCCTGCTAGACTGTCCTGCTTGACTGTCCTGCCAGACTGTCCTGCTAGACTGTCCTGCCAGACTGTCCTGCCAGACTATCTTGCCAGACTGTCCTGCCAGACTGTCCTGCCAGACTGCCCTGCCAGACTGTCCTGCCAGACTATCTTGCCAGACTGTCCTGCCAGACTGTCCTGCCAGACTGCCCTGCCAGACTGTCCTGCCAGACTGCCCTGCCAGACTGCCCTGCCAGACTGTCCTGCCAGACTGTCCTGCCAGACTGCCCTGCCAGAGCCCAGAACATCTGAACCATAATAAAACTGTCTGATGATGATTATTACCACAGGGATTAGGTCAACAAACAACACAACATTACTGCCTGTACATATGCATGAGTTGTTCCTTGTAGATCAGCATGTCCTGGTAGAATATATAATCAGGGCTGCTCTATAAAGACTCCAGACAGAGCGAGGTAGGAAACGACACACTCTCTCTCTCCGCTCCATAATTACTCTGTCAGCCATCATCCTACTTTTCATGCAGGCTTTCTTGATGACTTCATGTGTGTAATCTGCCCAAACCTCCCATGTTGTAGTTACAGACTCTAATAAAGTGAGCTACATCTAAAAGGAGATCTGGCCAGCTGAGCCTCAGGAAAGACAGAACGAGCTTTGTGGTTTTATCATCTTCTTAGGTGGCCATGAAGTCACTCATACCAGCATCCTTCCAGAGGAGGGTTGTTACAGACCTCCACCCCTAAAGACCAACCACATCTCTGCTGAGGAGAGACCTCCACCCCTAAAGAACAACCACATCTCTGCTGAGGAGAGACCTCCACCCCTAAAGACCAACCACCTGTCTTCTGAGACCTCCAACCCTAAAGAACAACCACCTGGCTTCTGAGACCTCCACCCCTAAAGAACAACCACATCTCTGCTGAGGAGAGACCTCCAACCCTAAAGAACAACCACATCTCTGCTGAGGAGAGACCTCCAACCCTAAAGAACAACCACATCTCTGCTGAGGAGAGACCTCCACCCGTAAAGACCAACCACCTGTCTTCTGAGACCTCCAACCCTAAAGACCAACCACATCTCTGCTGAGGAGAGACCTCCACCCCTAAAGAACAACCACCTGGCTTCTGAGACCTCCACCCCTAAAGAACAACCACATCTCTGCTGAGGAGAGACCTCCACCCCTAAAGAACAACCACCTGTCTTCTGAGACCTCCACCCCTAAAGAACAACCACATCTCTGCTGAGGAGAGACCTCCAACCCTAAAGAACAACCACATCTCTGCTGAGGAGAGACCTCCAACCCTAAAGAACAACCACATCTCTGCTGAGGAGAGACCTCCACCCGTAAAGACCAACCACCTGTCTTCTGAGACCTCCAACCCTAAAGAACAACCACCTGGCTTCTGAGACCTCCACCCCTAAAGACCAACCACATCTCTGCTGAGGAGAGACCTCCACCCCTAAAGACCAACCACATCTCTGCTGAGGAGAGACCAAATGAGACCAATAGATGTTAAAGCTGTTAGTCTGTAGTGATGCACACATAGATGTTATCACTCCAGCAGTCTGCATGACCCTTCACCTCTGAAGTGAGGACAGTTTTACAGGCAGCCAACCACACCCCCCACCGCCCCCCACCCCAGGCTCCCTGCTTACACAATTTATCTCTAATTTCAAAATGCAACATATTAGAACTCTTCCTTAGATGACTTCACCATGAAAGCAGAGCTGTTTTAAAAGCTTGGTTAACAGTGTGTAAGGCGATGCTGCCCTGATGACATGTGGTGCCCTGAGGAATGACTGATCTCTGGTAGCTCTACTGCATCTCATCTGTGAGCTGCCATCAAATACTGGAACTTTACCTCATCATTGTTAGTTCTCTGTGAAACCATGTCATTTGGTGTGAGTGGATTAAGTCAACTGTGAGAAATAAGTAGACATGGGAGGTAACAAAGTACAAATACTTTGCTACTGTACTCAAGTCGGTTTTTTTGGTATCAGTTTTTTACTTAACAGTTTAACTTTTTAGTTTCACAAATTCAATGAAAGTTTTTTTTTTACAAATACTTGTTAACTTTTTCAGAGTTGTTCGAAAATTGCTAAACATATTTCATCATACATTTTAATCACACAACACATTCCTGGTTTCAGTTGAACCTAAATCCCAACTTCCTCCTTTGAGGTCAATATAGTGACGTCATCTTGTTCATTTTATTTAACAGTCAAACCCCGACTGTGCCAACATGACGCCGCATGTCCCTGTACTTAATGTAAGTCGCTTTGGATAAAAGCGTCTGCTAAATTAAAAAATGTAAATGTAATGTAACTAGCCAGGTAACAAACTGCACACGAAGGCAAACGTAGGATAATTTACGCTATCTTACAAACTTGTGGACGTTTATGGTGTCTGTAGCTAGTCAACCTACTGGATCACAGACACAGTTAGCTAACCCAGAAACAGCTGCTTAACTAACTCATACGTTCATGGACACACTCAGTATTTTTTATATATATATTTTTTTAAATCTTGAAAGGATACCAGAGGAAGATCACTTCTCCTAGCAAATATATCATCCTGCTGTCCCCCATACTCACACGCCACACACACACACACACACACACACACACACACACACACACACACACACACACCTTGTCATTCCAGTCAGTCAGGCCAACATGTGTTCCAGACATCAGCAGTGGCTTGTGTGCCACCATCATGGAGGATCAGGGAGGGTCAGGGTGGGGCTGGATGGGGGGTCATTCCAGTCATGATTACAGGTTTACCCCCACAGTTGTCAAGCCAGCAGTGTGCTGGGTTTAATGAGGCCAGTGAAAGGACTTCCCTGTTCTGCTCAGTCACAGCCTCCACAGCAGCTGTCTGGGGCCGGAGCCTCACAGCTGAGGACACAGGGGCCCACAGACAGGAGCCCCCAGACAGGAGCCCCCAGACTGACTCCTGAGTGGACGACAGACAGCACACTCCTCCAGCACTCTGACGCTCCCTCACCCTACACAGGCATCACAGGAGACTGTACTGGAGAACCGATCAACAGCATCTCTGTGGAGACAACCAGAAAGAGGTGCTCATTCCATTAAGTATTTTATTTTGTCATTTTGTGAAGTTTCTGTTTTTGAGCTGCGTTTAGTGAGCTGGTGATTCTTGTTTGGGTTGAAGGCAGAGGTGAGGTGAGTGAGTGCTGTGTTTGAACTGAAGAGCATGAGGTGAGGTGTGTGAGTGCTGTGTTTGAACTGAAGAGCATGAGGTGAGGTGTGTGAGGTGAGGTGTGTGCTGTGTTTGAACTGAAGAACATGACCTCATGGACAAGCTGTGATGGAGGATCAGAGAGAGAGGAGACGATCAAACCTCCATGATGTTCTTATCTCTGCTGCTCTGCTTCAGAGAGGAAGTTTTAACAGCCAGACTTTACAGCCTCCTCTCATGTCCACCAAATACAGAGAGAGAGACTGTGTGTGTGTGTGAGTGAGTGTGTGAGGTGGTGACTTCATTCCCTCTTCCACCAAACCACCCCTTCCTGTAATGCTGCTTTTCTCTTTTTTTTCTAGGTTTCTTTTCTCTCCTGTTCTGCTCAGCCCGGCACCATGCCAGTGTTCCTCCTGCTCCGCTCCCTGATAATCAGACTCGTCAGCAGCAGACTAGCAGGCTCTCTGGCTGCCTTCCTGCGGAGGACCCTCTCTTCAGGGGCGGCCCACCTCGGCACGGCCCTCCGCCACGTCTGGGACCGCGTCCGATCCCAGGAGTCTAAGGAAGCCATCCTGTCCTGTGTGTTGTGCATTCTCAACATGCACAAGAAGGTGGACAACTAACCTCCCTTCTCTGAGCAGGAGGGGAGAGAGACAGAGAGAGAGAGGGAGGGAGTGAGGGAGGGAGGGAGGGAACAAGGGGAGGTTTCAGACTTTTATTATCGCTCATTTGGACTGAAGTGTTTTTAATAGCAGCCATGTCGGAGAGTATTGTGAGGAAGGTCCAGTCTTTCACTATTGGCACCAGGCTGTCGGCCCCTGTGGTGCCAAAATGCACATCTTTTACCCAAGGTTACCTGCAGAGCCAGACGGTGGATAACTGCACACGCCAACACAACCTGAACGAGCGTGTGACCCTGTACCTGAGCCGCTCCCAGGTGTGTGCAGGCGGCTCTCTGCTCCCGCTGCTGCAGAGGAGCAGCTCAGCCAAGCAGCAGGAGGCAGCTGAGGACCACCTGGACAGGAACACTGCTTCACCCAACACTGTGTCCAGATCCATCAGGAAGATCACCATCTCTGGGAGCAGGGAGGACAGGGAGGACAGGGAGGACAGGGAGGACAGGGAGGACGGAGGGGGCTCAGAGGACGGAGGGAGCAGGGAGGACGGAGGGAGTACAGCCCTTGTGGGTCAGCACAAAGCTGCTGTCACTGCTCCCAAAACAGAGAACATTAACAACAATAATAACATCACAACCTCCCAGCTGCCCAGGATAGTGGGGCTGAGCTGTGAAACGAAACCCACCTCTCAATTCAAGGTAAGCACCGTTTTAACTCTTAGAAATAAGTTAAGCACCCGTTTAACTCTTAAAAATACTCGATTTTGGGGGGGGTTATATGTAGTTCATCTGAGATTAAACGTAAAAACGTGTTTTTTTCATACATATTTTTAATTGAGTATTTTATATTGGCAACATTCAGAAGTAAATGTTTAATTAACGACTCCCACCCATAATACTGATATTAATTAAGGCTTCAATAAAATGGACAATTGGATCAGCAAAGGAAAACGGTAGCAAAGTAGAGTAATGTTATATGAAACTTCTCAGAGTTTAGAGAAGGACCGCTGGATAGTCAGACCGCTGCAGCCCGCAGGACAGATGTTATGGAGGATCACATGTGGTTCCTTCAGGATATGATCTAACCTCACTGTATATGGAGCATTGATCATGGACCTCCTTAAGTCGGTGAATTTGGACGCGTCAGATGGTCCTCAGGCGTGTTCATGAAAACTTCAAGCAGAAATGTCAAAGAATGAATGAAACAGTTATTGGAAAACATTGATTGATATAAAACACGTGACGTTTTTTGTCGTCTGTTTCCTTGTTTCGTCAGTGTTTAATGTATATTTTTAAAGGCTTTTGAACAATATAAACTAAACGTAAAATAAAACGAACACACGCCGTAATAAATCGGTCTCCAAAACATGCACTCAATTTAGCGTTTTGGCCGCAAAGTTATTTTTGTCCATATGAATGGAAGAGAATTCAGCTCGACTAAACGTTTTTTTTGTTCCCTGTTCATGTTCCTGACCACGATGAGATCATGGCTTCAGTGTTTCCCTGCAGCCTCGTGATGAGCGCTGTGACAGATCTGCCCTCAGCAAGGCTTCTTATTACCCTGCGTGTCATTAAGCAATGCCCCGGAGGGACTGTTATCATAAAGCGCTACTTATAATAGAACACTTTAATTATATAACTGTGAAAAGATCCTGTGATATAATAAAAAATGTAATTCATAAGAATCTTACTAAGTAGTTTGAGTAATCTTTTATAAGTGACGTCTGCTTGGAAAATCTCCTAATGACGTTTTGTTGGTTGTTTTGGTGTTGTGTGCAGGTTCTACTGAAGAAGAGCAGCTGTGACGAGACCAGTGTTAAGGATCACAGCCCAACACTCATCCAACAGGTAAGACAAGACATGCTGCTTAACATTCTGTCTTTCTCAGACTAGCTGCTAACACTGTGTTGACTCTCCTAGTGGGAGTACTCTGTGCCAGCTGTGCATGATAATAGGTCTCTTGGAATTTAGGAAGTGATGTCAGGGCCATGATGGCCAAACCTGAAGGACTTATTATTTTAGTTTTGGAGACTTCTACAGGAGGAACTGTGAGTGGTGAGATCTTTATGGAGATGTGGGGTGAGCGCAGTGGAAAGACTTTAAAGAGGACAAGTCTTGTTATCACACATGTCTGTGGTCAGACCACCTGTGCAGGACGGATCTTTAAAAGGAAGAATATGTTTCTGTACAGAATGGCACAGTGAGCTGGTGTCTGTAGCCTTGCTGTACTGTGCTGTCCTGTGCTGTACTGTACTGTGCTGTCCTAGTCTGTCCTGTCCTAGTCTGTCCTGTCCTGTGCTGTCCTAGTCTGTCCTGTCCTAGTCTGTGCTGTCCGGCAGAGAAAGCTTGTTTTGGCCTTATTTGAGGTCAGGGTCCCTGACCAGATGACACCCCACAAAGGCCGCACTGCGCCTACTTCCTGTCCCTAAGCATCCACTTCCTGTCGTTACGCAGCCACTTCCTGTCCTTACATAGTGGATCTCTTTCATAACACAGACAGCATCAAAAAAGTCTACAGCCTCTTCACTAGCTCATTAAAAAGGAACTCTCTTTTTTTCTTAGTTATATGTTTACATATTTTTGGAATTCCTCTGTCATGGCGACAGAGACCTGCTCCATCTGAGGGCTGGTCCATTCCTCTTCCTGCTATTTGTCCAGATGTTTCCTGGACGTAGCACAGTAGGGCTTTAGTCAGCCTGTGTCCTGTGTGTGTGTGTGTGTGTTAGCCTGTGTTCTGTGTGTGTGTCAGCCTGTGTTCTGTGTGTGTGTGTTAGCCTGTGTCCTGTGTGTGTGTCAGCCTGTGTCCTGTGTGTGTGTCAGCCTGTGTTCTGTGTGTGTGTGTGTGTGTGTGTGTGTGTCAGCCTGTGTCCTGTGTATGTGTCAGCCTGTGAAGATAATGAAAGATAATTCAGTTTCCAGTGTGTAACATCATACTGTCTCCACTGCAGATAACAGGACCTACATCTCACTCTCCCCAGAAAGACAGCGGGATGATCCCTGACTCCCAGAGTTTCATCCATCACACCTCCCTGTCCAGCAGAGAGGCCCTGCAGGTATGCACTGCTCTGAGAGTCACTGTACTGCAGGTATGCACTGCTCTGAGAGTCACTGTACTGCAGGTATGCACTGCTCTGAGAGTCACTGTACTGCAGGTATGCACTGCTCTGAGAGTCACTGTACTGCAGGTATGCACTGCTCTGAGAGTCACTGTACTGCAGGTATGCACTGCTCTGAGAGTCACTGTACTGCAGGTATGCACTGCTCTGAGAGTCACTGTACTGCAGGTATGCACTGCTCTGAGAGTCACTGTACTGCAGGGGAGACCAGGAGAGACCAGCAGCAGCAGCAGCAGGGTGTACTCCTCCTCCTTCCTCCTCCCCCAGCCTGGGCTCTGACAAACCCAGAGAAGGGCCAGGTCAGGCTGGGGACACAGGACTCATTACTCCCCTAGTCACTATCCAGACCCTCAGCCTGTCCTCACAATGAGGAAAACATTAACATGCTATACAACAGAATGATAAATGTGTTTTTTATTATTACAAAATGCTCTGTGACACGTACTCATTACTAACAAGCTGCTTAGTCGTTTTACAGAGACATGCTAGATGATCTGTTGTTTTAGCAGGAAATTTCCCCCCATTAACATATTTATTTTGTAAACACTTCAAACTCCTGGTGCATTTCTTAACTGGGGTCGGACTCTTCACAGCGATGTGGTTGGCTGATCACGCTGATGAGGATCTGTTATTACAGCGTTCCACTGATGTGGAGGGAAGCTTCTCTGTTAGAGCTGTCTGGGTGTTGTGAGGAAGGAGAGCAGAAGATGTTATCACATCCAGGAACATGGCTGCCTGCTCTGGGAAACAGCTGTCTCAGATGACTGAACATGGAATCTGTTGGGGAGTAGAAGGGTCACGTAGCTGTTCCTGGGAGTGCTGGGAGACAGCGTGTCCGCTTCACAGCACTGCATAAGGGGGGAACTGAAACACATCCAGGCTGGTTGACTGTGGAGGTCTAGTCTCTGGCTCGGAGGACAGAGCGTGCTCAGTAGCCCTGCCCTGCTGCAGCTGTGGCTGTACATATCTGAGGCCATAAACAGCCCATTGTTTCTGAGAGAACAGGAAGAAACAAAGGCAGCATCCACTTCCTGTATGAGGTCATGATTTGAGGCCGGTCGTAGCATGCGAGCTGATGTGAGCAGATAAAAACATGTCTGTCTAGTCATGTTGTCTTCTTTAGATTTCCTTTATCTCCCTCGCCCCGGGACGCTCTTAAAACTTCATTACTTTGATTTCTGAGGTGACGTCATCCTTGGGTTTCATGCAAACATGGATCATGTTTCTTCATGTAAAAGATGAAGTTGATCCCAGATGGCTTCTAAACTCCAACCTCAGCTCACCTCTGAGATCAAGCAGCAGCATGCGTGTCTCATCATGGGAGAAGAAAACACACTCTGAACACCAAACACTCTGAATACCAAACACACTGAACACCACACACTCTGAACACCACACACTGAACACCACACACTCTGAACACCACACACTCTGAACACCACACACTGAACACCACACTCTGAACACCACACACTGAACACCACACACTCTGAACACCACACACTCTGAACACCACACACTGAACACCACACACTCTGAACACCACACACTCTGAACACCACACACTGAACACCACACACTGAACACCACACACTGAACACCACACACTGAACACCACACACTCTGAACACCACATACTCTGAACACCACACACTAAACACAACACACTGAACACCACACACTCTGAACACCACACACACTGAATACCACACACTGAACACCACACTCTGAACACCACACACTCTGAACACCACACACTGAACACCACACACTGAACACCACACACACTGAACACCACACACTGAACACCACACACACTGAACACCACACACTCTGAACACCACACACACTGAACACCACACACTGAACACCACACACTGAACACCACACACTCTGAACACCACACACACTGAATACCACACACTGAACACCACACACTCTGAACACCACACACACTGAACACCACACACTGAACACCACACACTGAACACCACACACTCTGAACACCACACACTCTGAACACCACACACTGAACACCACACACACTGAACACCACACACTCTGAACACCACACACTCTGAACACCACACACTGAACACCACACACTGAACACCACACACTCTGAACACCACACACTGAACACCACACACTGAACACCACACACTCTGAACACCACACACTCTGAACACCACACACTGAACACCACACACACTGAACACCACACACTCTGAACACCACACACTCTGAACACCACACACTGAACACCACACACTGAACACCACACACTCTGAACACCACACTCTGAACACCACACACTGAACACCACACTCTGAACACCACACACTGAACACCACACACTCTGAACACCACACACTCTGAACACCACACACTGAACACCACACACTCTGAACACCACACACTCTGAACACCACACACTGAACACCACACACTGAACACCACACACTCTGAACACCACACACTGAACACCACACACTGAACACCACACACACTGAACACCACACACTCTGAACACCACACTCTGAACACCACACACTGAACACCACACACTGAACACCACACACTCTGAACACCACACTCTGAACACCACACACTGAACACCACACACTGAACACCACACACTGAACACCACACACTCTAGTCCTGATGGTCCCTCTGTCTCCCAGACAGGACAGCAGCTTCCCTCTCAGCTCAGACCCCCTGCAGACCACATCAGGAAGCAACTCTGCCAGCTCAAGGACCAATGGCAGACCGTGAAACCCACAGCAGACTGTCAGGCCAGGCCAGTGGGCGGAGCCCCAAACCTGCAGGAGTTCAACAAGAAAGTGGAGAAACTGGAGGCCTGGATAAAAGAAAAGGTGTGATCACTGTGTGAATGGATCTTCCTGTCTCACTCCATCTCTCCTTCCTGCTCTCTTTAGTCCCCTCCTCCTGTCTTCCTCTCCTCCTGTCCTCCCTTCCTCCCTTCCTCCCTTCCTCCCTTCCTCCCTCCCTCCCTCCCTCCCTCCCTCCCTCCCTCCCTCCCTCCCTCCCTCCCTCCCTCCCTCCCTCCCTCCCTCCCTCCCTCCCTCCCTCCCTCCCTCCCTCCCTCCCTCCCTCCCTCCCTCCCTCCCTCCCTCCCTCTTGTTTTGGCATCACAGGTTCCTCGCGTTTAGCAGTGCTGTTTAGCAGAGTGTGTTTTCCTCCTCTCTTCCTCCTACCTCCTCTCCTCCCCCTCCTCTCCTACCTCCTCCCTCCTCTCCTCCCCCTCCTCCCCCTCCTCTCCTACCTCCTCTCCTCCCTCCTCTCCTCCCCCTCCTCCCCCTCCTCTCCTCCCTCCTCTCCTCCCCCTCCTCTCCTACCTCCTCTCCTCCCTCCTCTCCTCCCCCTCCTCCCCCTCCTCTCCTACCTCCTCTCCTCCCTCCTCTCCTCCCTCCTCTCCTCCGCTCGCTGCTGTAAAACAGCGGCTCCTCAGAATCTAAACAGCCCTCAGCTCAGGGTTCATCCACACGGTTTATTTGCTCTGGTCGTTTCCTCCGTGTCTGAGCGTCATCCAACATGTTAGCTTATGTTCCTCGGTCTGTTTCCACCCGTCTCTGTCAAGGGCTGGAAGCCTCACAACCTCTGCAGCCAAGCAGCGAGGCTTTGGCTCAGGGGAAACACCAGCTCATGTTTCCAGAACTCTGGATATTACTGTAAAGCTTATTTACAGTAGCACTTCTGATTCACCCCTGTGGAAAAGACCACTTTGACACAACCTTTCTCATGTGTTTAGTGTGGAACAGCAGTGGTGGTTCTGTGTGTAGAGTGTAAAGACCCTAACCTTTACCTCAGCAGGAGCAGCCATCTCTGGCCAGCCTGCTGGGAGGGAACCTGGATAAGATGCAGCTGACCAGGAAGATCCTGGACCTGAAGCAGGTGAGCAGAGAGCGGGAAACTGGATCATGTGCAGAGGCCTGTCTGTTCACTACCTGCAGTACAGCATCACAGTACAGCATCATAGTACTACTGTATCACAGTACAGTATAACAGTACAGCATCATAGTACTACTGTATCACAGTACAGTATAACAGTACAGCATCATAGTACTACTGTATCACAGTACAGTATAACAGTACAGCATCACAGCACAGCATCACAGTACAGCATCACAGCACAGCATCACAGTACAGCATCACAGCACAGCATCACAGTACAGCATCACAGCACAGCATCACAGTACAGCATCACAGCACAGCATCACAGTACAGCATCACAGTACAGCATCACAGTACAGCATCACAGTACAGCATCACAGTACAGCATCACAGTACAGCATCACAGTACAGCATCACAGTACAGCATCACAGTACAGCATCACAGCACAGCATCACAGTACAGCATCACAGTACAGCATCACAGTACAGCATCACAGTACAGCATCACAGTACAGCATCACAGCACAGCATCACAGTGTGGTGTCTCCCTGCAGGATGAGCAGCACTACAGGATCCTGCTGGAGGAGGTAAACCACCTGGCTCTGCAGCTGGACAGACAAGGAAAGACCGAGGGCAGGAACATCTCCACCAGGAAGAAACACCTCAACAAGATGTACGGGCTGACCTCTGACCCCTCCTCTGACCCCTCCTCTGACCCCTAGAGCACCTCTAGATTACCAGCTCTCATTAAACAGGATTGGATCTTGACCTTGTCTTGTCTCTTCAGGTGGCTGAAGATCCAGTCTAATCTGAAGGACTTCCATGAGCACCTCCAGCTGGCTCTGGAAATGTCCTCCTTCCACCAGCAGGCAGACAACATCCTGTCTGCCATCAGCAGCATGGTGAGGAGACACTGTGGTCACCTAGTGTACTGGAAGAAATGGTGGGATGACTCTAAACATCCTCATCAATCTGTCCTCTGCTTGTGTCTTCTGTTTAGAGGACCTGTACCTCCAGAGCCCAGGACAGCACTGGGGACAGAGAGATCAGAGAGACAGCCAGCCAGATCATGGTGAGCATCACCTTCTGGGCAGGAGCATCACCTCTGCTCCTAGGTTCATATGTTCATGTGACCTGTGACCTTCTCCACCTGCAGATGTTGGATGTGAGCGCCTCTCAGCTGTCGAACCTCCACCCTGCCCTGGTGGCTGGTGTGGCTCACAAGCAGAGTGAGGTGAAGCACAGCTGGGCTGTCCTGCAGAAAGCTGTCAGGTACACAGCCACAACCTCCAGCTTCCTGTGTTTAAACCTGGGGGATTAACCAGAAACATTTATATGGTGGATTAATGGCTGCAGGGTTAACTGAGCCTCCTACCAGCCTGGATCATACCAGCAGCATGGGGTCTCCTGGTAGATCTGATGCAGGGACGAATGATGTTTAGAGTGAAGTGGTGGATTCTCTCCACTTTGATTTAGCTTGTTTGGTTTGGGTTTTATTTAGCGAACATAAAGTACTACAAATTCCTGTTAAAGATAAGGATGTTCGTGTTAAACAACATCGTTTTTATTCTGCACTTAGAACCGTCATCTTTAGACTTAGTCCGTGAGAACGAGCCCTCTTGTTATTCAGACAGAACCCTGATATCTACCAATACTCTCCCCCCATCTGTTCAAGTTAAGATGAATCATGTTTGCAGGAATATTTAGTGGAATGTGCTCCCTGAGCTATCTATTAGTGAGTTCACAAACATCTTGACATTAACTGCATGGCAAATGATCTTGGGCTGATTTTGGCTGTTGGCTCAGCTGTGTTTGCAGCCTGTGGTGTTTAGACAGGAAAACTGGACTCTTTGAGGAAATCGTACATGAGATCTGCATTATTTGGTGTTCCACTCTAAGTGGTTAATGTGCTGTATGAAGAATGGAACAGTTAACATTTAGCCAACAGAAATAATGTCCTAGGTTTGGACAAGCTTTCACACCATGTCATGTTAATGTTGGTTAGACCTGCAGTGTTACTAGAAGCTTCCAGATCTTTCACCACGTTACTTATCAAACAAGAGGCATCAGAAAGCTCATTAATAAAACAGGTTTATCTTTCAGTGTTGTTAACAGCTTTCCTCGTTTACCACAAACATGGACTCGTGTTTTGCACAAACATAAATAAAACTCGTCTTGATTCAGTTCTCCTGCCTGCAGTTTTCTAAACATTTCTCACGACCTCAGCTTGTCATGCCTGGTGTCTATCTTTAGCTGCCCAGTCTTACATCAGACCCCCTTATCTCTGTCTTTTTATGGTCATTTGGCTCCACAATGTCCGAAGATTCTGGGTCTTTAATGAGGTTCCCTGCTGGGCTGTGAGGGCAGTGAGCCTGAATCTGCTGACAGCTTTATACATCTCCATACTGCTCTCTTTCTCTCTCTCTCTCTCTGTCTCTCTCTCTGTCTCTCTCTCTCTCTCTCTCTCTCTCTGTCTCTCTCTCTCTCTCTCTCTCTCTCTCTCTCTCTCTCTCTCTCTCTCTCTATAGGAGCTCATCGTTCACCAGGGAAGACTCTGAACCCAAGACCCCAGCCAGAGAGCTGCAGTGCACCCTGGGAACTGAGACACACAGGATCCTGGGAAAAAAGCCGAAAGGCTGTGTGGTGAGTGTGCTGGTGTTCAGCTGGTGTTCATCTGTGTGCTGGTGTTCAGCTGGTGTTCAGCTGTGTGCTGGTGTTCAGCTGGTGTTCAGCTGTGTGCTGGTGTTCAGCTGGTGTTCAGCAGTGTGCTGGTGTACCAGGTGTTCTAGCAACCAGACTAACTGCAGCTCTCTCCAGGAAAGACCAGCCTCCTAGCAGAGGGACACCAGGTCAGCTGGTCTCTCCTCAGCTGGTCTCTCTTCAGCTGGTCTCTCCTCAGCTGGTCTCTCTTCAGCTGGTCTCTCCTCAGCTGGTATCTCTTCAGCTGGTCTCTCCTCAGCTGGTCTTTCTTCAGCTGGTCTTTCTTCAGCTGGTCTCTCCTCAGCTGGTCTCTCCTCAGTTGGTCTCTCTTCAGCTGGTCTCTCCTCAGCTGGTCTTTCTTCAGCTGGTCTCTCCTCAGCTGGTCTCTCTTCAGCTGGTCTCTCCTCAGCTGGTCTTTCTTCAGCTGGTCTCTCTTCAGCTGGTCTCTCCTCAGCTGGTTTCTCTTCAGCTGGTCTCTCTTCAGCTGGTCTCTCCTCAGCTGGTCTCTCTTCAGCTGGTCTCTCCTCAGCTGGTCTCTCTTCAGCTGGTCTCTCTTCAGCTGGTCTCTCCTCAGCTGGTCTCTCTTCAGCTGGTCTCTCTTCAGCTGGTCTCTCCTCAGCTGGTCTCTCTTCAGCTGGTCTCTCTTCAGCTGGTCTCTCCTCAGCTGGTCTCTCTTCAGCTGGTCTCTCCTCAGCTGGTCTCTCTTCAGCTGGTCTCTCCTCAGCTGGTCTCTCTTCAGCTGGTCTCTCCTCAGCTGGTCTCTCCTCAGCTGGTCTCTCTTCAGCTGGTCTCTCTTCAACTGGTCTCTCCTCAGCTGGTCTCTCCTCAGCTGGTCTCTCTTCAGCTGGTCTCTCCTCAGCTGGTCTCTCCTCAGCTGGTTTCTCTTCAGCTGGTCTCTCTTCAGCTGGTCTCTCTTCAGCTGGTCTCTCCTCAGCTGGTCTCTCCTCAGCTGGTCTCTCTTCAGCTGGTCTCTCCTCAGCTGGTCTCTCCTCAGCTGGTCTCTCCTCAGCTGGTCTCTCTTCAGCTGGTCTCTCCTCAGCTGGTCTCTCCTCAGCTGGTCTCTCTTCAGCTGGTCTCTCCTCAGCTGGTCTCTCCTCAGCTGGTTTCTCTTCAGCTGGTTTCTCTTCAGCTGGTCTCTCTTCAGCTGGTCTCTCTTCAGCTGGTCTCTCCTCAGCTGGTCTCTCTTCAGCTGGTCTCTCTTCAGCTGGTCTCTCCTCAGCTGGTCTCTCCTCAGCTGGTCTCTCCTCAGCTGGTCTCTCTTCAGCTGGTCTCTCCTCAGCTGGTCTTTCTTCAGCTGGTCTCTCCTCAGCTGGTCTCTCCTCAGCTGGTCTCTCCTCAGCTGGTCTCTCTTCAGCTGGTCTCTCTTCAGCTGGTCTCTCCTCAGCTGGTCTCTCCTCAGCTGGTCTCTCCTCAGCCGTCACTTTACAGACAACAGGCTGACTAACAGCATCCTGTGGCTCTGAGGATGGTGACGTGATAGTTCCTGTTCTCTGGACAGACTGCCTGTATACCCAGTCTGTTTAAACAGTGCTGTGCTCTGTGTAGGCTCAGGGTTAGAACACTTCACTATCTCCCAACAACGGCCTGGCTGTCTGCACTGCAAGTATTACCCAACATGTAGGAGAGCATTCAGAAGGTGTTATGGACTCTGGCACGAGATATTCATACTTTTCCATGAAGTATGTCATGTTGTGATGGGCAGCAGAGAGAGCAGAGAGAGCAGGGAGGAGGGGGCCTCTCCTTCCAAACCCACAAGGTTAAGAGTTTTCACATCCTTTGACTTTACGGTTAAAAACATCTGTGGACTGTTAACCGCTGTAACATTAGTACACAGTCACAGGATTAATGCAGTATTAATAGACACTAGTCCATTAGCAGGAGGCTGAAGGAGGCTGAGAGAGGCTAAGGGAGGCTGAGGGAGGCTGAGGGAGGCTGAGGGAGGCTGAGGGAGGCTGAGGGAGGCTGAGAGGCTGAGGGAGGCTGAGGGAGGCTGAGGGAGGCTGAGAGGCTGAGAGGTTGAGAGAGGCTGAGGGAGGCTGGGAGGCTGAGGGAGGCCACAGGGGGGTGGGAGCTGTTTCCAGTGGAGAGCTGGGAGGCAGATAGAAGGTTCAGGCTCCAGCCTGTCAGCCATGTTAGCCTACTGGTTATGTTAACACTTTCAATACATAAATACAGAGAGAACCATCCTCTGTGTTAATGAGTCCAGTCTGCACTGTGACGGCCATGTTTGTAAATGATGGTGGACCCTTGAAGTTACGGCCTCTCATGAACACATGAACACTTCCAGCCTCCAGCCGCCATGGCAACGATTGAGTGCAGGGCTGCTATGGCAACAGCACATTGTGGAATCATCTCTCTGTCTCTCGTCATGTCGTTCATCGTCCAATGACGTGTTTATGTTTCAGGTCAGCTCCTATTGGCTGCTGTCCTGCTGACATGGCTGTGGTGTGTGTCTGTGTGTGTGTGTGTGTCTGTGTGTGTCTGTGTGTGTGTCTGTGTGTGTGTGTGTGTCCTCTCAGGCTGGAGGGGGCGGAGCCCGCGAGACTGGCAGGAGAGACCTGATCTTCCCAGACGAGGACCAGACCCCCCCCCTCCCTGCAGACGCCTCAGCAGCTGCCATCAGACATCCATCAGACTGGGAGAGGTGACAGTTCACTCTGACTTGGCCTCTCTCTCTCTCTCTCTCTCTGTCTCTCTCTCTCCTCTCTCTCTCTCTGTCTCTCTCTCCTCTCTCTCTCTCTCTCTCTCTCTCTCTCTCTCCCTCTCTCTCTCTCTCTCTCTCCCTCTCTCTCTCCTCTCTCTCTCTCTGTCTCTCTCTCCTCTCTCTCTCTCTCTCTCTCTCTCCCTCTCTCTCTCTCTCTCTCTCTCTCTCTCTCTCTCTCTCTCTCTCTCTCTCTCTCTCTCTCTCTCTCTCTGTCTCTCTCTCCCTCTCTCTCTCTCTCTGTCTCTCTCTCTCCCTCTCTCTCTATCTCTCTCTCTCTGTCTCTCTCTCTCTCTCTCCCTCTCTCTCTCTCTGTCTCTCTCTCTCTCTCCCTCTCTCTCTGCCTCCCTCTCTCTATCTCTCTGTCTCTGTCTCTGTCTCTGTCTCTCTCTCTCTCTCTCTCTCTCTCTCTCTCTCTCTCTCTCTCTGTCTCTCTCCCTGTCTCTCTCTTTTTCTCTGCCTCTCTCTCTCTCTCTCTCTCTGCCTCTGCCTCTCTGCCTCTCTGTCTCTGTCCCTCATGATGTAAGTCCTAATGGGTGTCATGTCTGTGTTGACCCTGCTGCAGGAAACAGCGAGCAGAGCCTCGGTGCTCAGGGCCTCTAAAAGGCCAAACACAGCTGCCTCTAAATCTGAGAGGCCAAACACAGCTGCCTCTAAATCTGAGAGGCCAAACACAGCTGCCTCAACAGCTTCACCAGTTCACTCTGTCTGCAGACAAGGTACCTGCTCCCCTAACACAGCACCACCACCCAACACAGCACCACCCAACACAGCACCACCCAACACAACATCACCATCTCCCAACACAGCACCACCTCTCAACACAGCAGCACCAGATAACCTGGATACCAGATAACCTGGATACCAGATAACCTGGATCCAACAGGTTGCCTAACCAGTCCTTCTCTGGTCAGCTGCTAAACCTTTCTCCTCCCCCTCCTCTCCCCCTCCTCTCTGCTCCTCCCCCTTCTCCTCCCCCTCCTCTCTGCTCCTCCCCCTCCTCCCAGACCCTGTCCTGGCTGAAGGCTAACGTGTCCATGGCCATGCAGGTGTGCTCCCTGGTGGGGCAGGAGGGGGTGGAGGCGGCCAGGAGGCGTCAGGACCTGCTGGAGCAGGAGATCCTCTCTAACAGAGCTCGTATTGAGGTGGTCAAGAAGGTAACAGCATGGTGTGTGTGTGTGTGTGTGTGTGTGTGTGTGTGTGTGTGTGTGTGTGTGTGTGGTGTGTGTGTGTGTGTGTGTGTGTGTGTGTGGACACACATGAGCTTCACTGTGGGAAGCTGTTAGACTAGCAGAACACCAGCCAGTATGTATTTATTATGTATTCATTTAGCAGACGCTTTAATCCAAAGCAAATTCCAAGAGAGAGCTTTACAAAAGAACGTCGGTCACTGATCATAACAACGAGATAGACACATTGCGGGTAGCTAGAACATGGAGCACTGGGAAAGGGAAGAACCAAAAGTTCAGTTAAACAAGTTACAGTTAAACAACATGGACCTGTTGGTGCCAGTGTGCTGCATCATGGGTAGAGTGACTTCTCTTCTGCTGAGACTCTAATGTTCCATGACCTGAACCTCCACCCTGTCTGGAGAGCTGCCCCATGACTCTGGCCTCCTCCTCCACCCTGCCTGGAGAGCTGCCCCATGACTCTGGCCTCCTCCTCCACCCTGTCTGGAGAGCTGCCCCATGACTCTGGCCTCCTCCTCCACCCTGCCTGGAGAGCTGCCCCATGACTCTGGCCTCCTCCTCCACCCTGCCTGGAGAGCTGCCCCATGATTCTGGCCTCCTCCTCCACCCTGCCTGGAGAGCTGCCCCATGACTCTGGCCTCCTCCTCCACCCTGCCTGGAGAGCTGCCCCATGACTCTGGCCTCCTCCTCTTGCCCCCCCTGCAGGAGGGCCGGAGCCTGGTGCTGGCTCGACACCCTGGCAGTGCCAGGATCCAGAGCTTCCTGGAGCAGCTGGAGGGACTGTGGGAGGAGCTGAGCAGGAGACACCAGAGCAACGCTGCTATGCTGCTGGCCACAGAGCAGCTGGGCTTCAGAGTGAGGAACATCTGCATCTCACCTCCACCCTCACCTCCACCCTCACCTCACCTCCACCCTCACCTCACCTCCACCCTCACCTCACCTCCACCCTCACCTCACCTCCACCCTGACCTCCACATTCACCTCACCTCACCTCCACCTCACCTCACCTCTACCCTCACCTCCACCCTCACCTCCACCCTCACCTCACCTCCACCCTGACCTCCACATTCACCTCACCTCCACCCTCACCTCACCTCCACCCTCACCTCACCTCCACCAACACACTCACCTCCACCTCCATGAAGGATGTATTTTTCCCTAACCTGTACTGTCCTCCTCCTCCCCAGGCTGTGAAGGTTCTGCAGACGCTGGCCAGCCTAGAAGCCTGGCTGGAGTCTGTGTCTCTGTCCCTGAGGGAGCCCTCCCTGGCCGGGGACCCTGAGACCATGAGCGTGGCTGAGCGGGAGAGCCGCCTACTGGAGAGGGAGGTGGCTGGGCGGGGCCTGGAGATGGGAACCCTCCGGAGGGAGGTGGAGCAGCTCAGCAGCCAGAGGCATCCCCTCACAGAGCAGCTGCCAGCTCGCATGGAGCAGGTGGAGGACAAGTGAGTGAAGGAGGGAGGAGATGTGGAGGGAGAGGGAGGGGAAGGGAGGGAGAGAGGAAGGGAGGGATAAGGGATGGGAGGGTTAGGGGGAGAGAGGAAGAGAGGGATAAGGGATGGGGGGGTTAGGGGGAGAGAGAAAGGGAGAGGCTTGGGGTGAGTCCTCTAACTTGTGTGGTCAGAGGAGATTCGTTTTAAGGATTAACTGGACCATGAAGGCTATCCTGTGGGTTTGGAGTTGGTAATGGGATGGAAAGTAGGAACTTTGTCAGTGTTTCCAAGTGGTCTCAGAGTTCACCTTGCCAACACTGTAGGATATGCAGAATAAAATAGGGAGAAGGTTATTCATAAAATCCAAGCCTCTCTAACTGAATGAAAACAAGCTCACCCAATAAACCACCCCCAAAAATGTATTCATAGAACTCACAAGAAGCTGTAAACTGCACAGTCCCCTCATGCCCTCATTCATAGACTGGCCAAGGTTATTCATTCATGATTCATGAAGCACTGAGCAGATCCCTGCTCCATGTGTGGGGGGGGGCAGGAGGGGAGGGGGCGGCAGGGAGATCTGCCCTCCTCACCAGGGTAACAGATGATGTCATTGTTTAAATCTGCGGGTGGCTGTGGAGGCTCGACACCTCTTCACTTCTCAGCAGTGTGAAGCAGGGATGGATCTCTCTTATGTCCTGCCCTGTTTCCAACATCTGGAAGAAATGTGATGGAGGAACGCAGATAAACAATGTGCTCTTGCTGCTGTCTGTTCTGCTGTCGGCTCTCTGGCAGACTGGCTCTCTGGCAGACTGGCTCTCTGGCAGACTGGGTCTCTGGCAGACTGGCTCTCTGGCAGACTGGCTCTCTGACAGACTGGCTCTCTGGCAGACTGGCTCTCTGGCAGACTGGCTCTCTGGCAGACTGGGTCTCTGGCAGACTGGCTCTCTGGCAGACTGGCTCTCTGGCAGACTGGCTCTCTGACAGACTGGCTCTCTGGCAGACTGGGTCTGGCAGACTGGCTCTCTGGCAGATTGGCTCTCTGGCAGACTGTCTCTCTGGCAGACTGTCTCTCTGGCAGACTGGCTCTCTGACAGACTGGCTCTCTGGCAGACTGGGTCTCTGGCAGACTGGGTCTCTGACAGACTGGCTCTCTGGCAGACTGGCTCTCTGGCAGACTGGCTCTCTGGCAGACTGGCTCTCTGGCAGACTGCTCTCTGGCAGACTGGCTCTCTGGCAGACTGGCTCTCTGGCAGACTGGGTCTCTGGCAGACTGGCTCTCTGGCAGACTGGCTCTCTGGCAGACTGCTCTCTGGCAGACTGGCTCTCTGGCAGACTGGGTCTGGCAGACTGGCTCTCTGGCAGATTGGCTCTCTGGCAGACTGGCTCTCTGGCAGATTGGCTCTCTGGCAGACTGGCTCTCTGACAGACTGGCTCTCTGGCAGACTGGGTCTGGCAGACTGGCTCTCTGGCAGATTGGCTCTCTGGCAGACTGTCTCTCTGGCAGACTGGCTCTCTGGCAGACTGGCTCTCTGGCAGACTGGCTCTCTGACAGACTGGCTCTCTGGCAGACTGGCTCTCTGGCAGACTGGCTCTGACAGACTGATGCTTGATGACAACATGATGCTTCTCTGAGGAGTATGGATGTAAATCTTGAAGAGCAGAGTTCATGTTTTCCGTGTGTGCGCTCGTGTGTGCGCTCGTGTGTGCGCTCGTGTGTGCGTGTGTGTGCGCTCGTGTGTGCGCTCGTGTGTGCGCTCGTGTGTGCGTGCGTGTGCGCTCGTGTGTGCGCTCGTGTGTGTGTGTGCTGGCTCCAGGTTCCTGCGTGTCCAGGCTGCGCTCTCCCAGCAGAGTTCAGAACTGCAGGACGCTCGCATGCTGACAGAGTTCCTGGAGCGCGTGGAGCGAGAGGAGAGTGAGGAGCAGGAGGAGAGCCAGACTGGGAGGAGGAGCCAGGTGGGGAGGAGGAGGAGCCAGGCTGGGAGGAGGAGCCAGGCGGGGAGGAGGAGGAGCCTTGACTGCAGCTTAGAGCAGGTGAGGCACAACAGGAAGAAAGCATTGACCTCTATAGTCACATGTTCACCTCTTTGTCTGGTTTGGTAATAATACATTTGCAGATGTAAAGTGACGTATTGATTCATGAACCTGTGTGTGTGTGTGTGTGTGTGTGTGTGTGTGTCCAGCCTGCCTCTGGAGAGCTGGTCTCCACAGTGCCCCTGCTGCAGAGCCTGGGAGACCCTGTGGAGGAGCTGCGTGAGGCTGTGGAGATGTTGAACCACACGGTGAGGGAGCGTGGCCGGACCCAGAGTCACGAGCCGGCCGTCCTGGAGCTGCTCAGCCGGGTAGGAGACCACTCACTCCTGATGCTGGTAGTCATGGTGATGATGGTGGTAGTCATGGTGATGATGAGGGTAGTCATGGTGATGATGGTGGTAGTCATGTTGATGATGGTGGTAGCCATGCTGAAGATGGCGGTAGTCATGGTGACCATGGTAGTCATGGTGACGGTGTCCTGTGGTGTGCAGCATGCAGGCGTGGCGCGGCGTGTGCAGGAGGGCGTGGCCAGCAGCAGGGAGCTGGGACAGGAAGTGCTGCAGCGGGAGGCAGACATGGTGGTGACCTGTGACCCTGATCACTGTGGTCTGGAGGAACTGCAGGAACAACAACACCAGCAGGAGGTGACAACAAACTTCTAGTTTCTCCTCTCCACCCCCTTTCTTCTATGTTCTGTCTCTCTCCCTCTCTCTCTCTCTCTCCCTCTCTCTCTCTCTCTCTCTCTCTCTCTCTCTCTCTCCCTCTCCCTCTCTCTCTCTCTCTCTCCTTCTCTCCCTCTCCCTCTCTGTCTCTCTCTCCCTCTCTCTCTCTCCCTCTCTCTCTCTCTCTCTCCTTCTCTCCCTCTCCCTCTCTGTCTCTCTCTCCCTCTCTCTCTCTCCCTATCTCTCCCTCTCTCTCCTTCTCTCCCTCTCCCTCTCTGTCTCTCTCCCTCTCCCTCTCTCCCCCTCTCCCTCCCTCCCTCCCTCCCTCCCTCCCTCCCTCCCTCCCTCCCTCCCTCCCTCCCTCCCTCCCTCACACATTGTTCTCCAGTCTGTTTTCTATTGTGCCAGGATTCCTCCCCTCCCCACAGATCCAGCCAGCCTGTCTTGTTTTCAGTTTAATTTATGATGTCAAGCTGCCATATGCAATCTCACACATCCCACACAGATCCTGCTGACGTTTACTATCCACCAGGAACATTTGTTTATGTTTATGTGCGCATGTGTGTATGTGTATTTGTGCCTGTGTGTGTGTGCATGTGTGTGTATGTGTAAATGTATGTGTAAATGTGTGTGTGTGAATGCATGTGTGTGTGTGTGGTAGGGTTGTCTGCTGTTATGAGTCACTTTTGGGAGTCATTGTTGTGTTTATCACACTCCTGCACAGCTGTGTGGAGCTGATACTGTTGAAGAGCAGGAATGACCTCATCGCTCTTTACTGAAATAACTCTGCCGTCATCCAGCAGGCATCCTCCCAATCTGGGGCTCTGATGATTTGTTAAGAAGCTTTATGAAGTATGTCTCCCATAGAGACCTCAGTGCTATTAATTACTGCCCTGTGGAAACAGAACTCTGTCAACGTTTCAAGCTATAAGACTCCTGTCCATATGTAAAGCACATGGTGCTGTCTCACACACACACACACACACACACACACACACACACACTCACACACACACCCACACACAGTGTGTGGCTGTGGACATATGGCTGCAGAGCTGTTGGTACAGAACTCCTCAGACTTCATGACCTCTGACACTGAAGAACATCTGATGACCTGAGTTCAAACATTTGTGTTTTCATCTTCTCACCCTTCAGATCGACTACAAGGCCGTCACAGCCGATGTGGAGGAGCTGGAGAGGCAGGCCTCTCGCCTGCAGGACCTGTGCCCAGAGCGGGTTCACCTGCTGGGGACGGAGATGCAGGCGACCCTGCAGGTCTGGGAGGAGCTAGGCCAGAACCTGGAGGAGAACAGAGGGAGACTGCTGCAGTTTGTTCATCTGCAGGACTTCTTCAGGACCTACCTGGGGATGATGTGAGCAGGCTGACCTTCCTCCTCACATGTTACCAGCAGAAAGAAAAACAACACAACACACAACACAAGAAATCATTTTACATTTATTCATTTATCAGACGCTTTCATCCAAAGCGACTTACAGTAAGTACAGGGACATTTTCCCTGAGGCAAGTAGGGTGAAGTGCCTTGCCCAAGGACACAAAGTCATACAGCCACAGCCGGGGTTCGATCTCACAACCTTCCGATCATGAGGCCAACGTCTTAACCATTGAGCCATCATCTGACCCCCCAATCATCCTGACTGACGCTCATTAGCGATAATTAACAGTTAACCAACAACATTGAAAACGTCTGGTTCAGTCTGTCGTCGTCTCTCCTCCAGATCCTGGACTGAAGACACGCGCTCCTGCATCTTCTCAGACGGCACGTTGCATGTTGGGACGGAGGAGCCGCTGGCTGCAGAGCTGGACCAGCAGATCCACAACAAGTTTGAGGAGTTTGAGGAGCTGGCAGCATCAGGGAGGAACCTGCTGGACACCCAACACCACCTGGCAGAGACGGTGAGACACCTGTGAAACACCTGCTAACATCACCTGTGAAACACCTGCTAACATCACCTGTGAAACACCTGCTAACATCACCTGTGAAACACCTGCTAACATCACCTGTGAAACACCTGCTAACATCACCTGCTAACATCACCTGTGAAACACCTGCTAACATCACCTGTGAAACACCTGATAACATCACCTGATAACATCACCTGATAACATCACCTGTGAAACACCTGCTAACATCACCTGATAACATCACCTGATAACATCACCTGTGAAACACCTGCTAACATCACCTGCTAACATCACCTGTGAAACACCTGCTAACATCACCTGATAACATCACCTGTGAAACACCTGCTAACATCACCTGTGAAACACCTGATAACATCACCTGTGAAACACCTGATAACATCACCTGTGAAACACCTGATAACATCACCTGTGAAACACCTGATAACATCACCTGTAAGACACCTGCTAACATCACCTGATAACATCACTTGTGAACACCTGCTAACATCACCTGTGAAACACCTGATAACATCACCTGTGAAACACCTGATAACATCACCTGTGAAACACCTGCTAACATCACCTGTGAAACACCTGCTAACATCACCTGTGAAACACCTGCTAACATCACCTGTGAAACACCTGATAACATCACCTGTGAAACACCTGATAACATCACCTGTGAAACACCTGCTAACATCACCTGTGAAACACCTGCTAACATGACCTGATAACATCACCTGTGAAACACCTGCTAACATCACCTGCTAACATCACCTGTGAAACACCTGCTAACATCACCTGTGAAACACCTGCTAACATCACCTGTAAGGCACCTGCTAACATCACCTGCTAACATCACCTGTGAAACACCTGCTAAGCTAACAGCACATGTGAAACACCTGCTAAGCTAACATCACCTGTTAGCATGTGAAACCTGCAGACATCTAAGACAGCTGTTCTGTCAGTCAACATGTTCTTCTGTGGTTCTTCTAGATCCGGGAGCGTGTGGAGGAGTTGAGGAGCATGCTGGGATGGATCTTGGTTCACTGGAGGACTCAGAAACAGCAGTGGGAAAGGAGGAGGAGGAAGGAGAAGGAGGAGGCAGAGGAGGCAGGAGACAACATCTATTCTGAGACCACAGTCTGCTCTCCTCTGAGACCGGTGAGGGAGGAAGACTACAGTGATAAAGAAGATGATGATTAAATGACAAGCCAGACTATGATGTCCATACTAACATGCAGTAACTCCTCTCCTCCTCTTCCTCCTAGAAGGAGGCACCAGAGTGTTCCCTGCAGGATGTGGACAGTCCTTCAGACAGTCATCCCTCTCTGCTACCCTCCAGGATGGATGAGCAGCAGGATGAGGAGGAGCAGGATGATGGTTATGAGGTCATGAACAGCATCAGCCCCCAGAGTTCTGGGATCATGACCCTGGAGAACAGTAGCTCCCCCTCCCTGGTGCTGAGGGACTCTGGGGCCCTGGGGGCCCTGGGGGCCACGGTGAACCTCATCCTCAGCTTTGCGAATCCTGATGACCTCCAGGAGACAGAACCATCTCCCAACAGGGGGGAGGAGAGCGCTGAACCTCTCCACAGGGTGAGACACACACACAACCTCACACACACAACCTCACACACACACACACACAACCACACACACACACAACCTCTCACACACACACACAACCTCACACACACTCACAACCTCACACACACTCACAACCTCACACACACTCACAACCTCACACACACACACACACACACACACACAACCTCACACACACACACATAACCTCACACACACACACAACCTCACACACACACACACAACCTCACACACACACACACACAACCACACACACACACACAACCTCACACACACACAACCTCACCCACACTCACAACCTCACACACAACCTCACACACACACAACCTCACACACTCACAACCTCACACACACTCATAACCTCACCCACACACACAACCTCACACACACACAACCTCACACACACACACACACAACCTCACCCACACACACAACCTCACACACACACAACCTCACACACACTCACCCCCAGAATAACAGACACTCACACTATCACATCTACAGTTGGTGTTTTCACCTTTAATGTGATATTTTCCTTCCAGAACCTGCTTGTCTCTCACTGCTCTTCCTCTGTCCATCCCCTCCAGCACTGTTCTATTCACTCCTCTTCCTCTTTCCATCTTCCTCACTGCTTCCTGTCTCCTCTCTCTCCCCCCCTCTCCCTGCCAGCCCCCTGCCCCCCAGCCCCCTGCCCCCCAGCCTCCTGCCCCCCAGCCTCCTGCCCCCCAGCCTCCTGCCTGTAAAAGCTTTTGGAGACGCTGCCAGGGTCTTTTGGAAAATACTTTTGGTAGTTTAAAGCGCAAGAAAAAGATTTATCGCCAAAGTGCAGATGAGGTAAACGCTGATGTGTGAAGTGATGCTGCATGCTGTGTGTGTGTGTGTGTGTGTGTGTGTGTGTGTGGTGTGAAGTGATGCTGCATGCTGTGTGTGTGTGTGTGTGTGGGTGTGGGTGTGGGTGTGGGTGTGTGTGTGTGTGTGTGTGTGGTGTGAAGTGATGCTGCATGCTGTGTGTGTGTGTGTGTGTGTGTGTGTGGGTGTGGGTGTGGGTGTGTGTGTGTGTTGGGTGGGCATGCTAAGCTAACCTCTGCTAACAGGTAGAGAGACTATTTGGAGGATATGTCTCCTCTTAGGACAGTCTCTCAGGTCAGGGTTAGTGAGGTTAGTGAGGACCAGTTGTGATTTTTTTAACAGACTTCTTTATTTTATTTGCAAAGTCATTAAAAAACCTCCATGTGTTTCTTGGCTGTGTTTGACAGGACAGCCTCCCTCTGCTGTCAGTGTATCAGAGCAGCCTCTAGTGGTGATCAGCAGTACTGACTCTACTCACAGTACAGTCAGCTCAGATCAGGGCAGAAATCCCAGTTGGAAAGTACCAGGTTGGATGGATCAAATCTGCTGATGTCAAAGAGATCCTGTTTTCTCCAGCGTAGTGAAACTTGGACACGGTTTGTTTCAACCAATAGCTGATGCCGTTACATCAACAGTGTGACAAGCCAGAGGCTGAGAGGCTGAGATGAGAGGCTGTCTGAGAGGCTGTCTGAGAGGCTGTGATAAGAGGCTGAGATGTGAGGCTGAGATGAGAGGCCGATATGAGAGGCTGTCTGAGAGGCTGAGATGTGAGGCTGAGATGTGAGGCTGAAAGGCTGTCTGTGAGGCTGTGAGGCTGTCTGAGAGGCTGAGACAGGAAACAGCCTCTCTCTCTCTCTCTCTCTCTCTCTCTCTCTTTGAGCGTTATGTCATTTCACCGCCAGACTGACGTAAACCTGTTCTTGTTTGTCTCTCCTGGACACACAGAGCAATTGTGTGTCGCAAAAAAATAATGACCTCAGCTCCGCTTCCCATGAAGCAACCCTAAGAGCTGCTGTGGCAGGACTGGGGCCAGATACACAGGAGGGGTTATTAGAGAGAGAAGGAGTTGGGAACTTTCTAGAAAGGCCCCTAGACTGCCCTGGATGATTTATAGTCTAGGGCTGCCACAGCAACATGAGATTAGTCATAGAGTTGAAAGGTCAAGCCATAACAGATGCACAGGACAGACGCTGTGCTGAAGGCCACATGATTCTGATTAGCATCTCCTGAGAATGGAGAGAAACAGAATAACAATGTGCTTTGACTGCCTCACCTATGACCCCTGCTCTAACAGTGTGACCTCACCTATGACCCCTGCTCTAACAGTGTGACCTCACCTATGACCCCTGCTCTAACAGTGTGACCTCACCTGTGACCCCTGCTCTAACAGTGTGACCTCACCTATGACCCCTGCTCTAACAGTGTGACCTCACCTATGACCCCTGCTCTAACAGTGTGACCTCACCTGTGACCCCTGCTCTAACAGTGTGACCTCATCCATGACCTCTGCTCTAACAGTGTGACCTCACCTATGACCCCTGCTCTAACAGTGTGACCCCTGCTCTAACAGTGTGACCTCACCTATGACCCCTGCTCTAACAGTGTGACCTCACCTATGACCCCTGCTCTAACAGTGTGACTTCTCTCTCTCTCTCCAGGTTAGCACCTACCTACATGTGAAAGACAACAGCCTTGCTGGCTCTCCTCTGTATGAAAGCATCACCCTGCCTCACATTCACAGCAAGACCCACCTAGCAGCCTCCTCTTCCTCCCCACCCCCCTCCTCCTCCTGCACCCCTGCTCCCACCAGCAGCCCGTCCTTCTCCTCCCTGCCTCCAGGGGGCAGCAGCAGCACCTCTCTCTTCAGCAGCCTGAAGAGGAGAAGCAAGAAGAGGAAGAGGAAGAGAGATGACCGACGCCACACCATCCAGAGGATCATGGGAGGGGAGGGTGCGGGGGAGGAGCCAGCCCCTGGGGGGAGGAGCCCTTCCTATGACACTCAAACATGGCCGCTGAAGGAGGTGTGGAGGAGGAAGGCCGGGGTGAAGCCTGCAGGCTCCGGGTCAGAACTCCCAGACTACCTTAAGAACCAGCTGGCCTGCGACATCGACACAGAAGGTTCCGGAGAGTCCAGCATCACGCCGTACGCCGTGTCGGAGGGGGCGCCCGCCCCGCCCACCCCGCCCCCTCAGGTACGCAGTCACTGCCGCTTCCTGTCTCTGGGGTCTGTGTTGACCTTTGACCTCCCTAAGGACATGAGCCTCATCCCCAGCCTCCAGGATGTCATCACCATCGGGCCCCCAGAGGCCAGGAGAGGGGAGGGGCCAGCCTCACACCCGGAGAGGCCTGCTGCTCTGAGCTCCTTCAAGCAGGGCAGGGCTCTACTGTCAGTGAAGACAAACCTCCCTGATGAAGGCTCATCACACACACAGACACACACACAGGCACACACACAGACACACACACAGACACACACACAGACACACACACACACCATGGCTGAAGCCCTCCCATCCCCTTCTGTGCAGAAGGAAGATCAGACAGTACCAAGCGATGACAGAGCTCCCTGTGGGCTGAGGGACAGTGGGATGTTCAGTCTCCATAAGGAAGAACAGGGCGGGGCCAGGGAGGTGACTGAGGGCGGGGCCAGGGAGGTGACTGAGGGCGGGGCCAGGGAGGTGACCAAGGGTGGGGCCAGAAAGGCCACTGGGGGCGAGGCCAGGAAATCCTCTCCACGTCCACCAGACCAGCCCCCAGCTCCCTGTGCTGGCTCCCTCTCTCAGGACAGTGTCCTCACTCTGCCCCAGAGCAGTGGCCTGGTCAGCACCCACAGCGCTCCCACACCCAGGGGTCAGAGCAGCCAGGCCTCTCTGGTGGTCAGCCTGACCTCTGGCAGCAGAGCTGCAGTCAGAGACGACTCTGTGGACTCAGGTGTCTCCAGCTCTGGAAGCTTCCGGCTGAGTTTGGACCTCGCCCGCACCCTTGACGAGCCCCGGGGCAGGGTGGGCTGGCTGGGGGGTCTGGAGGTGGGGGGTCTGGAGGTGGGGGGGTCTGGAGGTGGGGGCTCTGGAGGTGGGGGCTCTGGAGGTGGGGGCTCTGGAGGCCTCAGCCCTGGCCTCAGTAGAGGCTGACCCTATCCACCCTGACCACCTGCAGTTTGAGGAGGAGGAGGAGGAGCTGGAGGAGATCTGGACCCGGACCCCCGGCCTCCGTCAGAGTCTCTGCTCTGACATCATGTACCAGCCCCACCAGGAGGAAGAACAGGGGCAGCAGCCCCCCCTGACGGCCCCCAGACAGCCCCCGTCCCCCAGGAACCAGCCTGGCCTCTACAGGAAGCTGGTCACAGCCTCTGCACCCAACCTCCTGGTGGCTGAGTTCACCCTGCCCTCTGGCGCTCAGCACGGCCCCAGAGCACAGCCCCATATCCTGGGGCAGAGACACAGGAGATCCTGGGGGGCTTTCTCTGACCTCCAGCAGCCCTGCAAGACCTCAACACTGCTGAATGAAACTGCTGCAGACCCACTGAGGATTCCAGATCTACAGGATATTCAGTACCAGGAGAGATATATCTACCAATATAAAGAGGAGGAAGAGGAGGAGGAGGAGGAAGGCTGTCAGAAGGTGAGGGCTACACCTGACTCTGACTGTTGATGTTTTTGCCCAGCTGCATGGAACACTCCATGTTTGTTGTTTGAAATAGTTTGTTCCCAGTTTCATCATTGTCGTCACTTTGCTGCTGCTGTGTGTGTGTGTGTGTGTGTGTGTGTGCGTGTGTGTGTGTGTGTGCGTGTGCGTGTGCGTGTGTGTGTGTGCGTGCGGTCAGGAGCAGGTGAGTGTGCTGTCTGGTCACATGACCACTCAGAGGAGCAGACACTCTCTGGACCAGGATGCTGAGGAGCAGGAACAGAGCCTGTCCAGCAGAGGGCGCTGTGACATCACGGTGAGCCCCAGTAACAAACCTGTTCATCCCTTCCAGCAGCCCGGTGAGCTAACAAGCTGTCATGTGACTGTGGTCTGTTTCCTGTCAGGTGGGGTCGAGGGTGGAGCTTCAGGCCATGGAAGGATCCCTGGAGAGGAAACAGCAGCTGCAGCTGGGGGGAAAGAGGGTGAGCGCCCTCACAGCCACGCCTCCACACAGCCACGCCTCCACACAGTCACGCCTCATAGCCACGCCTCCACACAGTCACGCCCCCTCACGCCACGCCCCCTCACGCCACGCCCCCTCACAGCCACGCCTCCACACAGCCACGCCTCCTCATAGCCACGCCTCCACACAGCCACGCCTCATAGCCACGCCTCCACACAGCCACGCCCCCTCACAGCCACGCCCCCTCACAGCCACGCCTCCACAAAGCCACGCCTCCTCACAGCCACGCCTCCTCACAGCCACGCCTCCTCACAACCACGCCTCCTCACTATGTCCATCATCATGTCTGCAGGCTTCATCTCGAGGATGGATTTCTCTCCATGCTGTCCTCCACAGACAGACGCTGTGCTTCTACCATGACAGGAAGGACCTACTGAGGGTGAGTGGGTGACAGGGAGGGAGACAGGGAGGGAGACAGGGGGGAGACAGGGAGGAAGACAGGGAGGAGGCAGGGAGGGAGACAGGGAGGGAGACAGGGAGGAAGACAGGGAGGGAGACAGGGGGGAGACAGGGAGGAAGACAGGGGGGAGACAGGGAGGAGACAGGGAGGAAGACAGGGAGGGAGACAGGGAGGAAGACAGGGAGGGAGACAGGGAGGAGACAGGGAGGAGACAGGGAGGAAGACAGGGAGGGAGACAGGGAGGAGACAGGGAGGGAGACAGGGAGGAGACAGGGGGGAGACAGGGAGGAAGACAAGCTCTCTCTCTCTGAGGGCTCTCTGTAGGAGTACAGCTCAGGGTATCCAGGTTCTCCACACCTGCTCTGCTGATGGAGGACATGATGTGACCTCTTTGTGATGTTGTGCAGAGTTGTGTGTGCGGTCTTCCCCTGAACCTGTCTGGAGCCCAGTGTGCTGCTGCTCCAGAGTACAGCAAGAAACCCAACTGCTTCAGTCTGAGGTGAGTCAGCTGCTGTGAAGCTCTCAGTCCTGCCTGTCTGGGATTGGTGACAATGTTGCTTGGTGACAGTGTTGCTTGGTGACAGTGTTGCTTGGTGACAATGTTGCTTGGTGACAGTGTTGCTTGGTGACAGGGTTGCTTGGTGACAGGGTTGCTTGGTGACAGCGTTGCTTGGTGACGGCGTTGCTTGGTGACAGCGTTGCTTGGTGAAAGTGTTGCCTAGTGACAGTGTTGCTTGGTGACAGGGTTGCTTGGTGACAGTGTTGCTTGGTGACAGCATTGCTTGGTGAAAGTGTTGCTTGATGAAAGTGTTGCTTGGTAACAGTGTTGCTTGGTGACCTTAGGTTGCGTGATGGGTCAGAGTACCTCTTCAGCGCCTCTTCACGTTTCCTGATGAGGAAGTGGCTCATGAAGATCCAGGCTAACACAGGTCAGCTCAGTCTAGATCTCTGTGTCAGCACAGTGTTGTGGCAGGAAGTCCTCATGTCTTTATATGTGTTGTAGGTCGCTGTGACCCCGTGACCTCAGGGGGGTCACCAGGTGGTCCGACCCCTCATGACCTTCCAGCCTCCCAGTAAGTGCTCCTGTCAGAAGCCACCATCTTATTCTGCTGTTACAACATGGAGGAAACAGACAGGGTCACATGACTGTTACTTTAGAGTCTCTCTCTTTCCTGCCCTCCAGCTGTTACTCTCCAGCCCGCCATGACCTCACTTCCTCCCTTCCACGAGCTGCTCTCATTGGCTCAGCCCGGACCAAGGAGATCGTAGTCCTGACGAGAGAGAGTGGAGCGGCTCCTCGTCCTCCAGGCTGCCAGGGGGCGCTGTCCCCACGTGCTGGTAAGATCAGGGAGTTCAGCTTCAGCCAGTAGGAGGAGCCAGAGAAGCAGCTGTGAGGAATCATCTGACTGTTGCTTTGGTAACAGAGAACCCTGCTGACCTCCTTCTTCCTGTCCAGCAGGAGACCTTCCTGTCTCCCCCAGGAACCCTGAGGACAGAAATCCATCCTCCCTTCTCTCCCCTCTCTCCCCTCTCTCCCCTCTCTCCCCTCTCTCCCCTCTCTCCCCTCTCTCCCCTCTCTCTCCTCTCTCTGGCAGCCATGATGGGCAGAGCCACAAGCGACGATCTCACTCCTTCACCTCAGGTCAGAAGTCACAGCAGCCATCTTGGACTGAACCTAAACACGCCCCCACCAGGTTGTGAAGTCTGTCTTGGCTTCATTTGACTCAAACATTCATTCAAACGCGTTCTTTCTCTCTCGCAGCAACCTACCAGAAGATCAAACCTGTGATGCTGCCCCCTGGAGGAGGAGGAGGAGCCTGCAGCCCGTGTTACTCAGTCACCCTGTTGATAGGGGACAAGAAGACAGGCGTCCAGGCCAGCAGCACTGTGTCCCCTCAGGACACGTCTCCACGCGGCTACGCTAGCCTGCCACGCCCCCGCAACAAGTCAGTCTTCAAGAAGTTCTTTGGGAAGAAAGATTGAAGCTCAGTTTGAGCTCTGAGGATGTTGGACTGGATATGAATGTGCAGAGCACGTTTCAGAAGAGAGATGACCTCACCTTAATGATATGCTGTATTTATGTTTGAAAAGATACTATATTGTGTGCCAATCATTTATAGTTTTGTTTTTTTATTGTTTGTTTTGTGTTGCGTGGTGTTCAGAGCGTAAAGTCATTAGTTTGACTTCTTGGAAAGGAAGTAATAAGAACATTGTTGTTCTGTTTCCTATCAGATCATCCTCATTATTCTGTTTAACGTGATGCTTCTACAGATGGATCACTGTAGCCTTATGACTAAGAGAACCACCCATTTACATAGATACACATTTTCAGGAGATTTTACTCCACTCAGCCTTCTATGGTGTATTCAGACCTGTCTCACTGCACTAACAGGTTGTACAGTGTATGCAGACCTGTCTCACTGCACTAAAAGGTTGTACAGTGTATGCAGACCTGTCTCACTGCACTAAAAGGTTGTACAGTGGTTTGTGTCTGTGGCAGATGGATCACATTTCACATGTGATATTTGTGGCAGTTTGAAACTGTCTTGTTTTTATACCACTACTAAGGTTGTGCTCTTGTAGAAGGTCAAATATGAATAAACTAGTGAAAGCAGATTGTCCTCTGATCCTAAAGCTTTGATATGAGTGGGAGGGGAAGAGGGGTTGATGCTCTTTGAAGAGTCTGAAGTAAACAATAGTGCTCTTTCACAGACGTGTCTTCAGAGGGGGGGTCTGCGGTCTGTGGAGGAGGAGGGGGGGGGGGGGGGGGTCTGTGGAGGAGGAGGGGTCTGTGGAGGAGGAGGGGGGGGGGTCTGTGGTCGCTGTCCAGGCTGTCAAACTGACTGAGTCAGACCAGCTGCCTAATGAGGCTGACCTCGTCACCTGACCTGGTCACCTGACCAGCGGCACATCCTGATCACTGGAGATGGACGCCCAGCTCATTTGCATATGAAAAGCTGCTCGGGGGGGGGTGGGGGGGTTAGGAAGAGCTGGCCAAGCAGTATGCAAAGTGGTTCAGATCTGCATATATTGTTGCTGTATTTCTAATTATTAATATGTAAAACAGATCGCAAGAGACTAGCTGAAGGAGAGGCTCCTACCTCCTCCTAAAGCAAAGACATCCGAGAGGAGAGGAGCAACACAAGAACACCAGCCTGGTGGGAAGAGATATCTGACAAAGTACAAATACCACTGATCAAATATCAGGGTTTTATAAACAGACTAAGATGATGTTACTGTTGTCTGTGTTAACTTACTAGCAAAGACGCCTTTGCAGTTAAAACTGATGTGCAGTTCAAAGTGATCTTGCGGGAATCCAGCTTCTCTGATGAACTAGGATCTTTCTGAGTGACAGATTTTAACCTAGCACACAAGGAATACACACACACACACACACACAGAGACATTAAAGCAGCTTGTTATTGATCAGGCATCATCAATCAATCAGTTGAATGAAAGGCAGTTGATGTCATCCAGACTTGTTGTTCAGGATACTGCAAACGAGAGTGATCCTGCATGTCTGACAGGTCATGGGACCCAGGCACGGCTATTCAGGAAGGTCATGACCTCTCTCAGGCTGATCTAGGAGGTTGGACCCAAGGTCAAAGTTCATCCATAGGAGTCAAATAGCTGAATTTAAAATGTAAAGGAAAATACTAACTGAAGGGTTTAACTGCAGAAGAATTCCTCTTACAGAATGAAACAGAACTACAGTGTGTACAAAAATAGATTCAGTTTTGTTGTTTTGAGGTTTATAGTTTGACGATGGCCGTTAATATGGAAAAATAACTTTCAATAGATTTTTTCTCTCTCGCTGACATCTCTGTCCCCTTTCTGTCCCCTTGCTGCCCCCCCCCCCCCGGTATTCCCTGGTCCCCTCCCTGCCCTCCTCCATCATCCTCCGCTCAGCCTGGCAGCTACAAGGGTCATGACCTTCCCCCCAACCCCCAGGAAAGACACGGATACAGAGTGACTCATATCATGTGTCAACACACTAAGAGCTGGAGGGTGTGTGTGTGTGTGTGTGTGTGTGTGTGTGTGTGTGTGTGTGTGTGTGTGTGTGTGTGTGTGTGTGTGTGTGCGTGCGTGCGTACGTGCGTGTGATTCATTCCCTCACCCACCTCAACTATCAAAAATCTCAAAGCCCTGAAGGACACAGTTTGTCACCCAGGTGTTCCTGCAGCACGTACCTGTGGTACCCCACAGAGAGAGAGGGGGGGGGGCTGAGGGGGGGACATGAGGGAGGACAGAGGGAGGAAGGTAGGATAAAGGGAGGAGAGGAAGGGGGGGTAGGATAAAGGGAGGAGTGGAGGGGGGAGGCACGTCCTCAGGCAGCAGCTGGGATCTGAACTGGGATCAGATATTGCTGCTTGTGTTGCAACACAAACTCAAAACAGCAATCTGTCGCTCGGGATTAAAACCTGGATATTAAAATGACCCTCGAGGTCCGAGCGACAAAACACTTCAGATGATCGAAATCTAAATATCCCAGATGGAAATGTTAGAGCGAGGGGGGAGGAGGGGGGGGGGGGTCATTTCAATTTTTCTCTCTAGGCTTTCATGTTGGTCTTTTGAGCTTTGATCCCAATCTTAAAAGGTGGGTTGGTGGTTTTCTTTGAGAGGATATGAAACCCGACCCTGCCTGACTACTGTAGCTCCAGGGAGCTGGAGGAAGTGATGTCATGGGAAGTGATGTCTCTGAGGATGGCTGACTGGGGGGTGAACCATGAAAGGCAGATTCTTCTCTGAGGCTGAGTCACTGCATCATTGGTCTACAGATGTGGTTGTTAAGCACAAGTGCTTCTCTGAACCAGAGCCTGTTCTGCCTCCACAGGGTGCCTGCTGGACTGCTGCCACAGAGAGGACGTCCCCAGCCCAGACCTCACCTCCTCCTCTCCTCCCCTCCTCCTCCTCCTCTCCTCCCCTCCTCCTCTCCTCCCCTCCTCCTCCCCTCTCCTCCTCTCCTCCTCCTCTCCTCCCCTCCTGCTCCCCTCTCCTCCTCTCCTCCTCCTCTCCTCCCCTCCTCCTCCCCTCTCCTCCTCTCCTCCTGCTCCCCTCTCCTCCTCTCCCCCTCCCCTCCTCCTCCCCTCCTCTCCTCCTCCTGGCTGTCACTGCCCCCCTGCAGAGCTGCTCTCCCCAGGAGCTGGAAGATACAGAAGGTCAGTCAGACAGCTGTCCTGCAGTCTTAATGTACGGCTGATAGGACATATCAAGGACTAAGTCCTCCACAAGGCGCTTACTGATCGGCTGAGGCTACATCCATACTCACATCTCCCAGGAGAACGTGTGCTTTTGTGGCTGTGGACGTCGAGGAACTCAGGCCAGGGTGGGGAGGGGGGGTGGGGGGGGAGGGGGGGTGGGGGGGAGGGGGGGTGGGGGGGCATGTCCTTCCAGCCTTAACAAGATTCAAGTCTCCAACGTTTTTAAGGCAGATTTATAAAAAAAATGAATATGAATGCACAGCTGTCATCTCAGCTTTGTTGTGTAGCTTCAGCTGGATTAACATAACAAACACAACCCAGAGTGCTTTGTTAGATGACAGTGTCCATGAAGCTCTGATCACTACTGTGGAGGAGGAGGAGGGCTGGGGTGTGGAGGAGGAGGAGGGCTGGGGTGTGGAGGAGGAGGAGGGCTGGGGTGTGGAGGAGGAGGGCTGGGGTGTGGAGGAGGACTGGGGTGTGTGGAGGAGGAGGGCTGGGGTGTGGAGGAGGAGGACTGGGGTGTGTGGAGGAGGAGGACTGGGGTGTGTGGAGGAGGAGGGCTGGGGTGTGTGGAGGAGGAGGGCTGGGGTATGGAGGAGGAGGACTGGGGTGTGTGGAGGAGGAGGGGAGGAGGACTGGGGTGTGTGGAGGAGGGGGGCTGGGGTGTGTGGTGGTGGGGGGGGGGTGATGAGACACAGGCATTAGCAGACATGGAGAACATTCTATGTTAGACTGTTCACTGCTCATCCACATCTGACCTTGAGCTGCAGATGTTGTGTCAGCAGCTGCTCTGCTCTCAGGATCAGCTGATCCCTGCTCACAGTGTGACACCTGACCACAGCTGACAGGAACCTCACACCTTCTGGAGTTTACACTTTGAAAATAACCTGATGATCCTCTGGGATACACACACTAATTGTTTAGAGCCTCATAATATTAACAAACTAATACCAACTCTGCCTTTGACACTCCCTGTTCTCCAAGGTCATGTTGTCAGGGTGTAACAGAGCTTAACAGTGTTCAGTTAACAGTGTTCAGTTAACAGTGTTCAGTCAGACCCTCAGGACTACGGGACAAACAGGAATATCAGAAAAGCTTTTTAACCTGACCTATTAAATGCAGATGTCTGTTCTAAATCCCTGAGCTGTTCTGCTCCTCTAATGCATCACAGCTCTAATGGTGCTCTGCTGACGTACATTAGCACACTGCAACCTTTCATATGCATCTGAAAACAACATTAAACCTTCAGTAACGAGTCATTATGAAATAAGAGTCCATATGTACCAACATAGATGGAAAACTATCTCACAAATATCAAACAAAGTGGAGATTATTTTTTCTTTACTTAATGTTATTTTATATAACCAGTAATCTGGTTTCTGATCCAGATGAGTTCATTTTTTTATAATTCAGTTGAAGCTTGGTTGAAAAACAATATCTGACTTTCTTTGGTTAACATTCATATATTTTTTTTCTTTTTGTCAGATTGAATTTTTTTCTGTGAGTTTTTCCTTGACAGAAGGGTACCAACAATTCTGTCCACGTGTAGCCTTTCAAAAATAAGGCCCAAACCCAGTAATTTGGGTAAATCATTGTGTAAAACCTTTAAATATGGTTATTACAGTCCAGACCTATTTCCCCTTCACTTTATTTCCCAAGATGGGTCATTTTCTGTCATTTATTTTTCCCTAATGCGTGTGTCCTTATTTATTAAGTTATGAATAAAACACATGAAGGCTTTTCAAATATTTATTCTTCTCACTGTAGCATGAGCAGTTCTGAGTTGTAGAAGACGAGCTGGCAGTGAGCTGATCTAAGAACACCTGTCCCTCCACCCCCCACCCCCCCACCCCCCTGTCCCCCCACCCCCCTGTCCCTCCACCCCCCCCACCCCCCTGTCCCCCCACCCCCCTGTCCCTCCACCCCCCACCCCCCCACCCCTCCACCCCCCTGTCCTTCCACCCCCCACCCCCCTGTCCCTCCACCCCCCACCCCCCCACCCCCCTGTCCCTCCACCCCCCCACCCCCCTGTCCCTCCACCCCCCACCCCCCTGTCCCTCCACCCCCCACCCCCCTGTGCCCCCACCCCCCTATCCTGGAGAAAACTCGTCTGCGGAGGTTTTCTTGTGACATGAAGGGCCACAACAAACCGTTGCAGCTAGTCAAGAGTCCTGCAGGTGTAAAGTCCTCCTGGTGCTCCTGGTCCTCCTGGTGCTCCTGGTCCTCCTGGTGCTCCTGGTCCTCCTGGTGCTCCTGGTCCTCCTGGTGCTCCTGGTCCTCCACTACACACTCACATGCATTATTCATCACACACTCCATTTAGAGAAAAACAAGAGTTTGATTGCTTCCATAAATGTATGCATGTGACTCTCTGCACTAAATTGTCCCAGGGACACGATGCGCTCCAGGTCAGGTGACGTTTGGAAGAAGCGTCCCATTAACATCTGAGGATGGCTGGATGGACAAGCAGCACAATGCAGACCAGAGGAGGAAGAGTCACATGATGAAGCAGCTGTGGAACACTTGATGGATGTTTCTTCAGCAGGCTGCTCAGCAGCTGGGCTGGTCAGACTGGATCCAGGCTGCTGTTTGACCTCCTAGGCAGACTGTTTTAGAGTGTCCTGTACTGCAGACACTATGTCCTTTAAGATGACACTTCGGTTCTCCTTTGACACCTGGACGAAAGCAGAACAGAATCATCAATGTTGTCATATTTGTTGTTAACCTGAGGACCTCATTTTAAACCCTCCTAATGCTGTGATCCAGTCGACTAAGCTACATTGATGTTAGTGGATGTGTTCCCTGTTTACTGTGATGAATACTGCACAACAAAATGTTTCAGCTCATCCGCATTAGTATCCCATGATCCTCAGCCAGTCTTATCTGTGCCTGATCTACTACAACTCCACATCATGCTAAAAACACAGACATGTTCACTTCTTAAAGTCAACAAATCATAAACTACCAGCTGGCTGCAACATGTTTACTTTGTGGACTGAAAGTGATTCTGTCACACTCTTTTTAAGTGTGAAAACTGCTTTTGGTGGCTGAGACGATCTTTTGTGGTTTATCAGTCATGCATGTTTAATCCGTGTGCTGAGCTGCTGTCAGGGAGCAGACAGACACTGAGGCGTGATCTTTCTGCTGCCAAGAGATACGTGACAACAACTCAAATCAATCAGAATCATCAGGAACTGTTAAGTTGTTGTTTGATACACTTCTTATCTCCTCAGCATTAAGAGATTTCAGAGATCTGATCATTCCCACGACACACTTTACATAAAGATAAGAGACAGTGAAGTTGTGTGTGAGTGTGTGTACTCACAGTGAAGGTGTGTGTGTGTGTGTACTCACAGTGAAGGTGTGTGTGTGTGTACTCACAGTGAAGGTGTGTACTCACAGTAAAGACCCTGACGTCTCTCCTGGCCCTCACCTCCTCCACTAGAGCCAGAGGTCGGCCCCTGGACAGAGGGATGGTGCCCAGGATAGAGCAGCTGTCCAGGGTCTGTCTCACCGCTCTGATGAACGCCTGGCTGAACAGCTCCATCTTCCCGATCTCATCGATAACAAACACCTTCCCCGGGTTTCCTCCAGCAGGGCCAACCTGAGCCACAAGCAGGCTGCAGTCAGCCAGGAACCAGAGCATGCAGACCACATGGTCTCTGCTGGGAACCACAGCTGAGCTATGGAGATCAGATGCACTGACTGGACACACAGGGTCCACACAGCTCATGGGTCTGACATCTGCACTGTGTATCAGACCTGCACATGTGTCCAGTGAGAAGCAGAGAGAACACAGAGAACCTCAGGCTAAACCAACAGGCAGCTAAGAAGAACCTGAGTACATTAAGGTACAAAAATCCTTGGTGAGCGTGCACGTTATGATGAGCGTGCACGTTATGATGCACGTGCACGTCATGATGCACGTGCACGCCATGATGCACGTGCACGCCATGATGCACGTGCACGCCAGCGTCTCTGTGTGAGGGTTTCATCAGCCAGACGGCACCATGAGCAGTAAAAATGTCACTGTGGAATTTATGCGTTTTTTTGGTCTTTAAATGACAGCATGGAGACATCAGATGAGGGTTCAGATGTGTTGACAGCATGGAGACATCAGATGAGGGTTCAGATGTGTTGACAGCATGGAGACATCAGATGAGGGTTCAGATGTGTTGATAATTGGAGGGGGGGGGGTACAGAAGTTACCACAAGCTGCTAATAGCTGCAATTTAGAGGCGTTAGCTTACATGTTTGAAGAGGGGGAGAGCCAAGCTTTCAAATGATGGAAGATCAACAACGTACTGCCCAACCAGGTGTTCCTGTCTGCGAGTAGGGCCCCCAGAAGGGCCCCCAGAAGGGCCCCCAGAAGAGCCCCCCGCAGAGCCCCCAGCAGAACCCCTGGATGTTTAACAAGGACAGAGCGTCATTACAGCTGCTGGTGTCTCACTGCAAGTGGACAGCTACAGGTGGATGTGTGACCTCCTACCTGATCCTGGCCAGGTGAGCCCTCTCTCCAGCCAGGGTGACCACATCAAAGCCCACTCTCCTGCCTGCTTCTCTGACCTCCTCTGTGTAGAAACCTTCCAGTGTCACACCTGAACTCACCAGGGCTTCAGCAGCCTGCTGGATCAGGGTGGTCTTCCCCACACCTTCATAAACACACAGATCAGAGACCTGCTGGACTGAATTTATTATCGTCTTCTGTCTGTCAGGTTAACTATGTACATATTTCACAGCTGTCACCTCAAGTCTAACTCGGTTGTTAAATTCACTTCAAAACGAAACGAGAATCGAGAGACTGACGCACATACCGATATAAAGGATATATATATATTGTAGACCTTTTACAACCTGCCATGCTATGAATTATTAAGGATTATTTTGTGTTATCAGCTGTTTGACTAAAGCTCAAGCATGCACCTTATATCCACAATGCTCTAAGTCGTTGGGAGATAAATATCTAGAACATTGATAATCGTCGCATTTATGACTTCATGTATATTTACCCGGAGGTCCTGTTAGGAAAACGTGTTTGATCATTTACGTTGCTCCGGTTTTTCTAGTCTTTATAACTTTAGTTTAAACAGCGCTGTGCTCATGTGGTTAGACACTAGCACGCATGCGCAGATCACAGCTGTACTGAAGTGAGGCTGGAGGTCACATGACTTCAACCTAGTTTGAAAAGGCAGTGAGTACATCAACAACAGGAGATCAAAGGCTTACTGAAGACACTTTATAAAACATTCAATATAGACCTACAGATGGATTAGACTGCAGTATATCTTAACACAGGTATTATATTCATTGAATCAAAAGCATAACAACATTGACAACTTATTGTCTCCAGAGGGGACAATAAAGGTTTCAATCAATCAAATAACATGTGAACATGTTTGACCTATCACACAGTATATCCAGGGAGCTTGTTAGTTACCAGCTCTGAGATGTGCTGGTATCTATTTCTGAAACCCAGAGATCCAAGTTCATCTCTGGTTTCCTCTGTCTCCAGGGGTTCAGGGGACGATCCTGAAGCGGGGGACATGTTGGTGTCCACAGAATATCCCCTGACTGGAGAACCGTCCTCATACGAGTCAGTGAGCTGAGGCTCTGCTGCTCTGAGACTCCCTGAAACAGACGACCTGTTAGCGCTTCTCCTCACTGTCTGGGGGGTGGTGGAGCGGGGAGAGAGGCTGGAGCGGGGAGGGAGGCTGGATTGGTTGGAGGCCGGCCTGTCTCTGTGGCTGGTCTCTGAGGAGAGGCTGAGGGCAGAGGCCTGGGTACGAGGCCTGATGATGCGTGTGCTCCTCAGGGTCCTCTGGGGAGAACTGGGAGCTTTGATGGGCACAGGAACAACCACCTTTCTCTGACTCGTGTCTGTGTAGCTGTGGGAACTGGAGGAGACATCAGATCTGTGGACCGAACCTCCTGCCTGGACCGATCCAGGGTCAGGATCACTGAGGGGGTCTGGAGAGCAGCCCTCCACAGGGTCCAGGCTGGTGAAGTCATCAGGGTACTGGTCTGTTCCTCCCAGGCTGGAGGAGTCAGCCTGGCTCAGTCTGCTGGATCTGCTCCCGACAGATGGAGTGTCATCTGTGCCTCTGACACTGTCACATCTAGACTCTGCTTGGTTCAGATCAGAATCATCACACTCTCCTTTAATCTGGTCTTGGTTGCTGTCATCCACCTGCTGAATACTGGGAATGTGTACCAGTATCTTCCTGTCTGAGCTGGACTGGGTCTGTGTTGTCTTCATGACGCTCAGAAATGAGACGTCCTTGTTCATGGTTTCCTGCTGGACGGCTGTATTACTGCTCATCAACGTCTCGATGTTTTCATCCAGAACAGAACTTCTGGGAACAGCTGTTCTGCTTCGGACACACTTCACTGTTCTTCCACTCTTCTGCTTCCCTCTGGGTTTGTGTTTCTGTGTTTCCAGCAGCTGTGTGCACTCGTGATGTCTGCTCACTGGGGTGACTCTCTTCATCCTGAGGCAGAATGTTTTCGTGGTCCCAAACATCAGCCTCCTAGATGGAGATGTGGGATGTTTACTGCCAGCATCTGGATTACCCTTCCCTGGGGAACTAGTGGACCAGTTACCTGGAGGCTGACTGGTCCTTAATCTGCTTGGACTGGGTGACCGTGTAACTTTAAGTGGGGAAGTGGTTCTGGAGTTAGCTGGGTAAGCAGGTGCTGCTGAGGTCTCTGTAGCAGGTCTGTAGATCCAGGCTAGGTGAGGATGAATAGGCAGAGGCTGCTGCTGTTGCTGGGTCTGACCCTGAACAGTCAACTGTAACAGCTCTACTAGGAGGGCATTCAGCAGGGGCAGCTGTCTCACCGCCTCCCCAAAGACAGGGGGCGCTGTGTCGTGCGCTGGGCGTCCTGGGCTGCTGGTCCTCATGTAGTCTGTTGGGTCAAACTCAGGGTCGTACATCTCGTCCCCTGAGACGGGGTCAAGGATCTCAGTCTGCACAGACTCGAGGTCCAGGTTCAATAGTTTCAACTCGTCGGTCTGATTTCCAGAGCAGCTGTGGAGGTGTGGAGGGCCGTCTGCAGGAGGCTCCTCCTCCTCACATGTCTGCCTCCAATCAGGCGCCTCCGTTTGAGTGGAGATTGAGACGGTGCCTCTCTGTTCTGCCTCTGATGGTATTAATTCATTTGTGTGTTTGCTGTCTTGGTTATTCTGAGGCATCAGTATATTAGAAGGTTTGTCATCTGAGTGGCCTAAACTAACTTCTGAGTTGCTGTGTGATTTTTTTTGCTCACAGGGAACTTTCACCTTTTTCATGAGATCTAGACTTTTCAAGTCTGGCTGCGTCGTTAATCCAACTTTGTGAATCTTCTTCTCTGAGATATGCGTTGCTAAACTAGATCCCAAACTTATAAGTTTGTAACTCAGGGAAATAAAGCCAGTATTCTGACCCATGAGATTAAATATGCCGACAATGGTTTTCTCTCCTTGAGCAGAAGCAGTGGAAATCCCAGAAACTTCAACATCACATCGTATCTGATTGATCAGTTTAGCCAGAGAGATCTGAGAAGTTCCCAGTAATTTAGGATTCTCCTCTGAGACATCCAGCACCATAGTGTAGAGAGGAGTACTGCAAAGATGACTGTGGAGAGAGTCCAGACTTATTTTGAACAAACACGACTTGCCTTTGTTAAAAGCGTATTGAAGTGTTTCATATTGATAAGGATGAAGCTCATTATTCTTGGTGTCATTAAGATCTGGCTCTTGTATTAGAGCAGATTCAGGCTGGTAGATGAGCAGTGTTGGGAAGTCCAGCAGTCTAACTCCAACAGCTAGTTCATCTGATCCTTCATCAGATCCTCTCCATGATGTTAGCTTGTCAACACGGATGTATTTCACAAACAGCTCAAAAGAAAACAGCGTCTCTTCGTTATAATCCATCTGTTTAGACATTTTGACTGGAAGATTCAGTTGGATTAGTTTAGTCTAGATTAGTAATTAGCTCCAGGCTATCTGAGTTAAAGTAACTCAAGCTAGTTTAGCTACACACAGATGCTCCAGTCCTCTTTTACACTGAACTATGTACTGAGTCACGACCAGAAGTGGTAGATAGCAACACAATCTTAGAAACATATTTGATCTTTAAGGTTAAAAACAACAAATCGTCTTAATCCACAAATGTGATTCTCGTCGTTAGGATGAGCTCCATGGAAACCGTCCGTCGTGTATATATGACGTTATTACGGATGACATGGCCACTGGGTAATGTAGTTCTTATACTAACGGACTACACAGTCTGCTGGTTGTGTGCTGTCTATGTGCAGTTTGTGAAAATAAACGTTGTGTATCCGACCATGCAGAAGGATTTTACTGAGCATTACAGAATATACTGTTAGAAATGTGAGAATGACCATCCATGTCTTCACCACCTGGTGACACTGTGGTGCCTTTGTGCTGTTCAGTCATTAAAATTAGAAAAATAAGTATTTTTCTTTTCTTTTTTTAACATATATATTTAGGCTCTGCTCAAGTTTTAATATTATATAAAACCTTTTTTTTTAATGTTCACCCTACAGAACAATGGCGAGTGTTCAGTTTCACTGAAGTCATGGATGAGGAGGAGCTTTATCTGTCATCTGTGGATGAACACAGTCAAGAGAGGCTGGAGGAGAGAGCAGCTCACATGGTCCCCATGTCTGAGGATCAAGGATAATAATAATAACACATCAGAACAACCTTTACTCCTTCCTATCTTCAGGTTAAAGGTAAGAGCGACATTGTATTTTTTTCCCGGACTGATGAACGTAAAAAAGACCTGCTGGTAATGAGCCTGTAATTCAGGGAGTCTGTAGTTAGGACTCAGATCAAAGTGAATAAGAAGTTAAAGTCTTGATTAAATACTTACAATACATGCTCCTGCAAATGAATCGATTATAGTAACAGTAACCTTTACATGAAGTTATTTCGCTTCATAGTTACTATACGCATAGCTCTCGTTTACGTTCATTCTTTGAGTTACTTAAGATTTTGTATCTTTGTTCCCCCCAAAAATATGCTGTATTTTTATACATATTCACTTAGTCTTATTTTAGCTCTTTGATATCTTATCCTTCGGATCTTGACAAAAGGTCTAATATCCGGGCAACATTGGTAGAATAACAGTTTGGAGTGAATTGACCTGCTCCTATAATTTAAGGGCTTCATTAAGTTCGTTGTTCGTTGCTGTAATACTGGTTGACACAGACAGGGGGCAGTAAAGATCTCAAGCTTCAGCAAGACCTTCTCACTGTAATAATCCCTGTGACTTCTGCTCAGTCACCAGGTGGTTCAGCAGGTAGATCCTCTGAATCTGACACCTGTACTGTTTCTGTTGTCTAGACTGAGGTAGCGACTGAGGTTTTTAGTTTGAGTCACAGTCTCAAACATTGTTGTTCTTAAAGAGCTTCCTGGGTCTGGCCTGTTTGTTGGGCCTCCACAGGAGAAAGAAAGAACAATGTTGTTTATTCCTTGTGACTACAGCTCTTTCTGTTTTAATGAAGGAAGCTGAACCTACTCAGCGATTACATTCCTTACACAGCTAAACACCAAGGATTAGGATCCAAATACTCACATTGGAGTTCTTCTCTCTTTGTGCTGAGGAAGATTAAACATGTAGTGTGTAAACCTGAGTTGCTATGGAGACTATGGTTTTCTTTTTATATGAAAGTTAAGTTAGATTGGACTTCTGGGATTCTTTCCCCTCCATATTTGATCACAGCTCCAGAGGAGTGTTCATACGATGGTGTCCGTGTTCATTAAGCCGGTTTCAGTCAGATGAATAGATTTAACTTTGCACAAAATGGTTTGTCTGAGCGTCAACAGTCAAGCTACCATCAGATATCTGATAACTGAGGTAACTTTGTGTAACAACTTTTCTAAACTGACATTTCAAACTTCCTCCTTTTGGGTTGACTTTGTTATATCTGCAACTAGAGTGAAATGAAGTCATGTTAGGGGGAAGCACCTTCTGTTATTAGTCTTGGTGCAGGTAAAGGAAAACAGTTCTTTAAACAGGATGTCTTTGTTTGAGCCCTGTCTGGATAATATTGACTCAGTTAGCCTGCAGCGTCTCTTCCTAATAAACAGGCACTTGTTTGGTTAAAGTGTCCAGATGACATGATGACAACATGTCTGCTTCACTCTGACTCCACCTGGATGGATTACAGGTACAGTCTACATGTTACCTGAACCCTTCAGGATCAATAAAGTGAACTGAACTGATTCCACTTGGATCTCTTGTGAAGTGTGGCTGGTGATAGACTGGATCTAATCAAATCAAACTTTATTTGTACAGCTCGTTTTACAAGCAATGTCACAGAGGGCTTCACATATGCCCATAGAACTGCCCCTCAACCCAGGATGGAGGCAGGACTGAGGAGGGATGGAGGCAGGACTGAGGCAGGACTGAGGAGGGATGGAGGCAGGACTGAGGCAGGACTGAGGCAGGACTGAGGAGGGATGGAGGCAGGACTGAGGCAGGACTGAGGCAGGACTGAGGCAGGACTGAGGCAGGACTGAGGAGGGATGGAGGCAGGACTGAGGCAGGACTGAGGCAGGACTGAGGCAGGACTGAGGCAGGACTGAGGAGGGATGGAGGCAGGACTGAGGCAGGACTGAGGCAGGACTGAGGAGGGATGGAGGCAGGACTGAGGCAGGACTGAGGCAGGACTGAGGAGGGATGGAGACAGGACTGAGGCTGGACTGAGGAGGGATGGAGGCAGGACGGAGGCAGGACTGAGGCAGGACTGAGGCAGGACTGAGGAGGGATGGAGGCAGGACTGAGGCAGGACTGAGGAGGGATGGAGGCACTACTGAGGCAGGACTGAGGCAGGACTGAGGAGGGATGGAGGCAGGACTGAGGCAGGACAGAGGCAGGACTGAGGCAGGACTGAGGCAGGACTGAGGCAGGCCTGAGAGGCAGGACTGAGGCAGGACTGAGGCAGGCCTGAGGAGGGATGGAGGCAGGACTGAGGCAGGACTGAGGCAGGACGGAGGCAGGACTAAGGCAGGACTGAGGCAGGCCTGAGAGGCAGGACTGAGGCAGGTTGGAGGCAGGACTAAGGCAGGACTGAGGCAGGCCTGAGAGGCAGGACTGAGGCAGGTTGGAGGCAGGACTGAGGCAGGCCTGAGAGGCAGGACGGAGGCAGGTTGGAGGCAGGACTGAGGCAGGACTGAGGCAGGCCTGAGAGGCAGGACTGAGGCAGGTTGGAGGCAGGACTGAGGCAGGCCTGAGAGGCAGGACTGAGGCAGGTTGGAGGCAGGCCTTTCAGAGCCAGCCTGAACAGAGGCTGCCTGCTGGACCCTCCTGCCACAGTGAGAGGCCCCTGAGGGTGAAACATGAACTGCTCCCTCAGCCCCAGATGATCATCTGGCAGGAACACAGCCTTCTGCATGGAGAAGCAGACAATGGCTAACTGAGCCTGATAGATGTGACTCTCAAAATACAGTTGTGCACAACAATGGGCATTGACAGGAACAAAGAGTCACCTGTCAGGTTAGTTCTAGGAACAGCTTCTTCGATCAGCCGGTGTGATTGGTCGTCTGGAAGTCTGGTAGCCCAGGGGAGGGGGCCCACACCTCCCTAGCCTCAGGCTTGGTGCGTCACCCTGGTAACATCAGGCTCAGCACGTGTCGGAACAGTGTTCGCCTGCCTGTTAGCTAGTGTATCCAGGGCTGTGTCAGGGGCCTACTGGTCCTACTGGCTGAGACTGAAGCGCTCCTCCACTCCTCTCCTCAGAGCACCAGGCTAGACTGATCTCTCCTCAGAGCACCAGGCTAGACTGATCTCTCCTCAGAGCATCAGGCTAGACTGATCTCTCTTCAGAGCACCAGGCTAGACTGATCTCTCCTCAGAGCATCAGGCTAGACTGATCTCTCTTCAGAGCACCAGGCTAGACTGATCTCTCTTCAGAGCACCAGGCTAGACTGATCTCTCCTCAGAGCACCAGGCTAGACTGATCTCTCTTCAGAGCACCAGGCTAGACTGATCTCTCCTCAGAGCACCAGGCTAGACTGATCTCTCTTCAGAGCACCAGGCTAGACTGATCTCTCCTCAGAGCACCAGGCTAGACTGATCTCTCCTCAGAGCACTAGGCTAGACTGATCTCTCCTCAGAGCACCAGTCTGGCCTCTTGCAGGTCTGCCCCTTTTCCCACGCTACTTTGCTGCTGCCGGGCTGAACGGTCACGATGTGGAGCCCAGTGAGAAGGGATCTGCTGGAGGCCGTGTTTGTGCAAGGCTAGTGCAGCTCTCTCTTGTGTGGCCATGGGGCAGGCATGGGCATGGGGGGGCAGGCAGGGGCCTGGCGGGGGGGGGATGCAATATGAAGGGGGGGGGGGGGGGGGGGGGGCTATGTGACACCCAGACAGATTCTACCACCCCTGCATGTGACTAGGATCAGGAAACCTTGCTGAAGCAGAAGTCAGAGAGGGGCCTCCCAACCCAATCCTGTTTCTCCTAAACTAACCATCCATCAGGATATGAATCACATGCTGCCTGGCTCTGTTAGGAGGGAGTTCTCTCTCCCTCTCTCTCCCTTTCGCTCCCTCCTTCATCTCTCTCTCTCTCTGTCTCTCGCTCTCTCTCTCCCTCCCTCCTTCATATCTCTCTGTCTCTCTCTCTCTCTTTCTATCTCTCCCTCCCTCCTTCGTCTCTCTCTGTCTCTCTCTCTTGCTCTCTCCCTCCCTCCTTCATCTCTCTCTCTCTCTCTCTCCCTCCCTCCTTCATCTCTCTCTCTCCCTCTCTCTCTCCCTCTCTCCTTCATCTCTCTCTCTCTCTCTCTCTCTCTCTCTCTCTCTCCCTTCCTCCCTATTCTCTTTGTTTCAGACTGTGTTTAGATAACAGTTTGCTGTTATGAATGGTTGTGTGCTCAGTGCCAGCCCAGAATTCAGGTTCTCCTAAGCTGATCTGCAGAGACAGCGCTTCTCTCTGTTGGTTTGTACTGCTGTCCTGGGCAGTGCAGGAAAGACCCAGTGCAGTGCAGGACCCAGTGCAGTGCAGGACCCAGTGCAGTGCAGGACCCAGTGCAGTGCAGGTAGGACCCATCGCAGGACCCAGTGCAGTGCAGGTATGACCCAGTGCAGTGCAGTGCAGGTATGACCCAGTGCAGTGCAGGTAGGACCCAGTGCAAGACCCAGTGCAGTGCAGGTATGACCCAGTGCAGTGCAGGTAGGACCCAGTGCAGGACCCAGTGCAGGACCCAGTGCAGTGCAGGTAGGACCCAGTGCAGGACCCAGTGCAGGACCCAGTGTGGATGTGCTGCTCCAATGTGATGGATGTTTGTGCCCTGTACAGTCAGCGAATGTTCGCTTGGCCAATTAGAAATGCATTGTGTGCCTCCAGGCAGGGGTGGAAGATACAGATTTAGCTCTTTCAGGAGAGGAGAGATCCTTTACCCTCTGGGACAGAGCGGAATGAGATTACAGGAAGGAAAAGTCACCTTCATGGAGTTTCCACAGAGCTGCAGTGTTGTCATTACTGGGCCCTAACATGTTTCCACAGAGCTGCAGTGTTAATGATAATACCTCATTTATCAGACGCTTTTATCCAAAGCGACTTACGTTAAGTACAAGGACATTCTCCCTGAGGCAAGTAGGGTGAAGTGCCTTGCCCGAGGACACAATGTCATGTAGCCACAGCCGGGGTTCAAACTCACAACCTTTCGATCACAAAGCCAATGCCTTAACCTGCTGAGCCATCTGACTTCTTTCATCACTGGGCCCTAACATCTCTGATGATGGGGGACTTGATTAAATACAGATGACTTCATATTGCATCCGTAGCACCTCTGTGAATACAATAATGTCAACCCAGCACTTTATTCCTTAATCACTCTCCTGTGTCCCAATTAGTTTTCAGCAATGCATCGCTTGTGGTAAAGAGACTCTGACTTTCCTGGCGGTTTTCTCTTTTAAATTGACAAAATCTACTTTCTTTTGTACTTTATCGATTTCTAATCAGATAAACAAATCGTTGAATTGACAATTGGCCACCGGAATATGGCCACAGCATGTGCGTTAGTCCTACTAGTTGGTCACCATGACATGACAGATAAGTAGTGTCAGTCAGGGAGATATCAGCTAATATTTGAGATTCACTCACATTACCACAGCTAGTTTATCCACTCAAGTAAATTCTCAACTTTGAAAGAGTCGGAATCACATCCAATGTTAGCTTCTAAAACCAACTCCTCTTCACCCTCTCACCCTAAGTTAGTTTACTTGTGACACAAGAGGGTAAAACAAGCCTATGTTTAGTTAGGCTAATAATGTTAATTTACATTACATCAACATCATTTGGTAGAGGCAGCTAATTCAGGCTGCCTACAGTAAAGTTTACCTGGTCTTCCTGGTTTAGCTTGTCTCTCTGGTCTTCCTGGTCTTCCTGGTCTCACTGGTTTAGCTGGTCTTTCTGGTCTTCGTGGTTTAGCTGGTCTTCCTGGTTTAGCTGGTCTTTCTGGTCTTCCTGGTTTAGCTGGTCTTTCTGGTCTTCCTAGTTTAGCTGGTCTCTCTGGTCTCCCTGGTCTTTCTGGTCTTCCTGGTTTAGCTTGTCTTCCTGGTCTTCCTAGTTTAGCTGGTCTCTCTGGTCTCCCTGGTTTAGCTGGTCTTCCTGGTTTAGCTGGTCTTCCTGGTTTAGCTTGTCTTCCTGGTTTAGCTGGTCTCTCTGGTCTCCCTGGTTTAGCTGGTCTTCCTGGTCTCCCTGGTTTAGCTGGTCTTCCTGGTTTAGCTGGTCTTTCTGGTCGTCCTGGTTTAGCTGGTCTTCCTGGTCTTCCTGGTCTCCCTGGTTTATCTAGTCTCCCTAGTTTAGCTGGTCTTGATTTTAACACCAGTAGCTCTTTTCTGTGAGTCTTGTTGGTGCGTTAATAATGAAAAGTGACCCATGTTGTGGCCAGTAAACTAGCCTGGTTCAGCGTCCATTACTGACGTCAGCATTCAGCTCTGTGTCTAACCGTTCATCCAGACAGCAACATACCAGCTGGTTATCATCTTCATACAGCCCCGCTTCTCCACACAACCGCTTCACATACAGATATTACTGCCTTTATATTTATATCACTGTGACAGAGAAGGAGGCCAGGATGCTGCCGCTGTTTAAGGAGCTACAGTGAAACCAAGACAGAGTCTATGCTGCTTCTAACAGGGCTGCAGTCTGCTGTGTTGCAGCTCTGAGCATAAAGCCTGTCTGTTCATGTGGAATAGACTTGATGCTTAGCAAGATGGCATGTTTTAACGTTTTGAGCAGCCACCGTGTTCTGTTGTGAAGCATTAAGGAGCACAACACTGATGCTCAGTTTGCCTCTCCTTGGTGTTCGTCACCACTGTGACACGCTGGAGACTAAATGAGATCCTGCTGTTGGAAGAGCTCAGGCCATCTGACGGTCTCGCGTGATCTTATTTATATTTGTCAGTCATGTTGCAGATTAATGTGGCCTTGCAGATGTGTCTAAGCCTGCCTGCTGTACAGATCACAGATGGATGTCATCTCAGGATAGTTATGTTATTCATGTCGTTCACACATCCTGAGATCAGTGCTTTGGGGAGGACAGTGTGTGTCCCTCAGTCCTGCCCACCCAGGCAGGCTAGCATGCCAGTGGAGACCCCAGAGATCCTGGCAGCACCAGAGCAGCACCAGAGCAGCACCAGAGCAGCACCAGGGCAGCACCAGGGCAGCACCAGAGCAGCACCAGGGCAGCACCAGAGCAGCACCAGAGCAGCACCAGAGCAGCACCAGAGCAGCACCAGGGCAGCACCAGAGCAGCACCAGAGCAGCACCAGGGCAGCACCAGGGCAGCACCAGAGCAGCACCAGGGCAGCACCAGGGCAGCACCAGAGCAGCACCAGGGCAGCACCAGAGCAGCACCAGAGCAGCACCAGAGCAGCACCAGAGCAGCACCAGGGCAGCACCAGAGCAGCACCAGAGCAGCACCAGGGCAGCACCAGAGCAGCACCAGGGCAGCACCAGAGCGGAGCCTGGAGGGCAGCTGACCGCTGACCCAGGGATCAGGGGCTCAGGGTGGCAGATGGCTCTGGAAAAGTCAGAATGACATATCTGAGGACCCTGTCAAGCTCTGGTTACACATGGCGTCCCTCTGGAGGGGGAGGGTATGGTTAAGAGGGGGAGGATCCAATGTAGGCGAGAAAAAAGGGGTGAGGAGCAGAGGGGGGGGGTGGGGGGGGCTCAGGGTGTTGAGCCCCATGGTGACCCACTTTAACCACAGGGACCACATGCTCAGCTACATGGTTACTGTGGCAGTGGATACGATCATCTTAGGCGTAAATAAGGCTGTTGTTTACCAAACCACACTGATCACACGCAGACCTTTGTTGTTTCCCATCTGGAACATGGTGATGATCCAGGCTATAGTGGGACCAGTTCCTTAAGCGGTAGACCAGCAGTCGTGACATCCAGCCCATCTCATCTGCAGTGTAGGCCACGGGGTGGGGGTGGGGGGTGGGGGTGGGGGTCAGACCAACCAGAATGATGCAATGCTGGAGAAACAAGTGTGTTGTGGTTCTACACAGGAGCTTCTCTCCCAGACGCCTGCAGGATGAGCTGGCTGACGGATGCTGGCTTTGTCTTCCTATGTTGACCCAGGGGTCTCTCCCTGGTCTCTCCCTGGTCTCTCCCTGGTCTCTCCCTGGTCTCTCCCTGGTCTCTCCCTGGTCTCTCCCTGGTCTCTCCCTGTCTCTCCCTGGTCTCTCCCTGGTCTCTCCCTGGTCTCTCCCTGGTCTCTCCCTGGTCTCTCCCTGGTCTCTCCCTGTCTCTCCCTGGTCTCTCCCTGGTCTCTCCCTGGTCTCTCCCTGGTCTCTCCCTGTCTCTCCCTGGTCTCTCCCTGGTCTCTCCCTGGTCTCTCCCTGTCTCTCCCTGTCTCTCCCTGGTCTCTCCCTGGTCTCTCCCTGGTCTCTCCCTGGTCTCTCCCTGTCTCTCCCTGGTCTCTCCCTGGTCTCTCCCTGGTCTCTCCCTGGTCTCTCTGTGACCTGCCTGTCTTGTGACCTGCTGAGCCAACAGCTCTCTCTGAGCAGAGAGCCACAGTCAGAGTATCGCTCTTTGTTTCTCCAGTCATTAAACAATGTCCCAGCAAAACATCTCCCAGAGTTCATGCATTATGGATTCATGAACCCAAAAGGAAATGCCTCCCCGTCTAAAACATGTCTACACCTCTGGTTCCCATGGGAACTCATTAGTTTCCCCTACAGGAATGTTGGAGAACTAGTCGTAGAAAGTGGCTGACCCTTCAGTTGTGTTCTGTCTACATTTCTGTTACCACGGTCACAGTTACACAGACTTAGAGGTAGTTGGTCATTAACCCAGAGGTCAGGGCTAACACAGTGATCAGGGCTAACACAGTGGTCAGGGCTAACACAGTGGTCAGGGCTAACACAGTGGGTAACACAGTGGGTCAACTCTCCCTTTACTCATATGTCCAGTGACACTGGTGTGTCCAGATAATCTGTCCTCCCCTGCTGTCCCTCTCTCACTCGCCCTCTCTCTCTGTCTCTCTCCCACTCCCTCTCTCTCTCTCTCTCTCTCTCTCTCTCTCCCTCCCACTCTCTCTCTCTCTCTCTCTCTCTCTCTCTCTCTCCCTCCCACTCCCACTCTCTCTCTCTCTCCCACTCCCTCTCTCTCCCCCCCTTTCTCTCTCTCTCTCTCTCCCTCTCTCTCTCTCTCTCTCTCTCTCTCTCTCCCTCTCTCTCTCTCTCTCTCTCCCTCTCGCTCCCTCTCTCTCCCTCCCACTCTGTCTGAAGGTAAAGGTAACAGATGCCATCTGTTGGATGGTTATAATGGGACATGATGATTGCTGGACTTGACAATATTCACTCACCAGACATAAACAGTTTAAATCATAACCTTTTGGTCCTTCAGCCATCAGCCAATGATAGTGTAACAGTGTTCCACAGACACAGTGTCCTTGACTGTCATCTGAACTCAGATGAACCACGGATGGCTGGTGTCAGGAGAGCATGCTGCTCTGCTGCTGATGGAGGTTGATTGTAATTAACAAGTTAAATGGAGCACAGCTGTGACAGATGTGCTGTAATATCCTCAGCTCTCATATACTGTGAGTGTGAGTGTGTGTGGTGTGGTGTGTGTATGGTGTGGTGTGTGTGTGTGTGTATATGGTGTGGTGTGGTGTGTGTGTGTGTGTATGGTATGGCGTGGTGTGGTGTGTGTATGCTGTGGCGTGTGTGTGTATGGTGTGGTGTGTGTATGGTGTGGCGTGTGTGTGTGTGTATGGTGTGGTGTATGGTGTGTGTGTGTGTGTATGGTGTGGTGTGTGTATGGTGTGGCGTGTGTATGTATGGTGTGGTGTGTGTGGTGTGTGTATGGTGTGGTGTGTGTATGGTGTGGTGTGTGTGTGGTCTGGCGTGTGTGTATGGTGTGGTGTGTGTGGAGTGTGTACGGTGTGGTGTGTGTGTGGTCTGGCAGGGGGGATAGCTGTAGTCAGTATCCTTGACTTGACCTCAGCAGTACCTCCAGCCCAGGGTTAGAGCTGCAGGCTTCCTCTCTGGGACTGAACACTAGCTTTCTATCCCAGCTAGTCTTACTGCTGGATACACAGTGGTTTTGATGGCATGAGAGAGTTCTAGCGTACTGCACAGGGTGAAATGCTGTTTTCACAGTGGAGCCAAACCATGTTGAATGGAACATCTGGAACATTGTGTATCTATTCTAAATAAAATCCTTTATGAAGAATGTACTGGAAGCTGTGAGGCTGTGGGGTGTGTTGGGCAGGTGTATTGATCCCAAGCCAGTGTTGTCTCTGTTGGCCTCCTGAGCCAGGCTGTGTTCTGCCCAGTGACATCACCTCACAGGGGAATGTGCTGCTCTGTTCCAGGAAGGAACTCTGTCCTAAACAGCCTTTTATCAGCTGGGAGAAACAATCTGCTTTTTGTTTACCATGTGGGCTGCTTGCAGATGAGAGCTGACTGACAGCCTGTCAGGCTGTGTGTGTGTGTCAGGCTGTGTGTGTGTGTGTGTGTGTGTGTGTCAGGGTGTGTGTGTGTCAGGCTGTGTGTGTCAGGGTGTGTGTGTGTGTCAGGCTGTGTGTGTGTGTGTGTGTCAGGGTGTGTGTGTGTCAGGCTGTGTGTGTCAGGGTGTGTGTGTCAGGCTGTGTGTGTGTGTCAGGGTGTGTGTGTCAGGCTGTGTGTGTGTGTCAGGGTGTGTGTGTGTCAGGGTGTGTGTGTGTCAGGGTGTGTGTGTGTGTGTCAGGGTGTGTGTGTGTGTGTGTCAGGGTCTGTGTGTGTGTCAGGGTGTGTGTGTGTGTGTGTGTGTCAGGGTCTGTGTGTGTGTGTCAGGGTGTGTGTGTGTGTGTCAAGGTGTGTGTGTGTCAGGGTGTGTGTGTCAGGGTGTGTGTGTGTGTCAGGGTGTGTGTGTGTGTCTCTGTCTGCAGGAAAGCTGACCAAACAGCCTGGCCTGTGGATGCGTATCTGGTTTGTTTTTCCTTGGCTCATAAATCAGAACACAATGGAGATTTCACGCTTCCTGTCTTCCTAATGTTGTTTACACTTTCACACGCTGTGTCTGGGTGGAGGAGGAGGGGTACGGACATCCCTGTTGCTGTGTCTGGGTGGAGGAGGAGGGGTACGGACATCCCTGTTGCTGTGTCTGGGTGGAGGAGGAGGGGTACGGACATCCCTGTTGCTGTGTCTGGGTGGAGGAGGAGGGGTACGGACATCCCTGTCTAACTCCACAGGTGAAGCCTCTGCTCGTGTGTTTAGCCTGCTGCGATGGCCCCTTGATTGAGCTCACTAAAATAGTACGACCCTAACTTGCCCTGAGCGATGGACGTTGTTCCACCAAAGGAATGTTATTATTTGACTTTCCGGACGTGCTTGACACACTGGGGTCGCTGGTGTGTGCTGGGAGTCCCTTTGGGCTCAGATGGAGTGGAAGGAAGGCTTAATGCACACAGGGCCGAGGCTGGGGCTAGGCCGGGGTTGGGGCCAGGGCAGGGCTAGGCCGAGGCCAGGGCTGAGGCCGGGGCCGGGGCTGGACTGTGCTGTGTGCAGGCTGTGGCATCAGGCCTGGTTAAAGACAGGCCGTCCAGCCAGGCAGAGATAATCTCCAGCCAGGGTAGTCGATTCCATCTCAATGTTGTTTTTCTGCGACGTCGTTTGAAAAAGCCTTCCTTTCATCCTATTTCTAAAGGCTGTTGACCAAGGATAATGATCTGGACTGACAGTGGCCTGATTCTGCTTTTCTCCTCCCCTCTGTAATCTCTCTCCCTCTCTCTTTCTCACTCTCTCTCTCTCTCCCTCTCTCTCTTTCTCTCTCTTCCTGGGAGACAGGCAGTAGAGGCAGGGGTGGGGGTGTTCCAGCATGTCTAACTCTCTGTGTTGAGTATGAACCCCCCTTTCTATGTTGAGGACCCTGGATGGGCCCTGGTGGCCTGGTGCTCCCTGCTCCCTGCTGGCTCTGCTGGCTCTCCCTCCCTCCCAACCTCAGACATCTGGTCCGACATTTGACATGTTTGGCTGGAGAGCGAGAAAGAAGAACAGAAAGTACTAGTTAATTGTTTCCTGTCATTTTGTTTAATAGTCAGAATGGCAATCTGGTGCGTTCTGATGCCAAGGTCAAAGGTGAAGAGGTCTCACCTCTGCCCCATGATTGGACGAGGGAGATTAAGACCCTCTCAAACCACCAATTGATTGCTTCCATCCTTTTTAAACAAAGGCTCTGCTTGTTTCTATGTCTGGATATCAAGTGAAGCCAGTCCCACAGCTCCATAGACGGCTGCTTTAGGTCTTTCTTTATTGTGACTCACAGCAGGTTTAATCCGAACCTTTAGAGGCTGTATGGACGTCCTCCTTGACACTGTTCCCCTCACAGCAGGTCTCCGTGGTAACAGGTTGCTTGGCTGCGTGGTGACATCCTGACCTCTGCAGTGTCAAGATAAGGAAGTGAAGAGCGAGGATGCTGTTTAAAGATCAGTCAACTCTGCAACCAAGTCCTGAACTCACTTCTCATCTGATTTCTGCTTGATGAGATCAGTGTGGAGAGACATTAAGAGCTGGAAGCTGTCTGCATGTCTAAATGACAGGTTAGCATGCTGCCTGGGTCCAGGGTGTGACAGGTTAGCATGCTGCCTGGGTCCAGGGTGTGACAGGTTAGCATGCTGCCTGGGTCCAGGGTGTGACAGGTTAGCATGCTGCCTGGGTCCAGGGTGTGACAGGTTAGCATGCTGCCTGGGTCCAGGGTGTGACAGGTTAGCATGCTGCCTGGGTCCAGGGTGTGACAGGTTAGCATGCTGCCTGGGTCCAGGGTGTGACAGGTTAGCATGCTGCTAACAGAAATAGGGTTGTGTGGTTTCAAAGGAGGCAGCAGGATAGGAAGTCAGATGTCTGTTCAAGAGACCGTTAGGAGAGGTGTTTCATTTTTTTCCTCCCTCTTTGTCTCTCCTCCTTCCCCCTCCCCTCTCCTCCCCTCCCCCCTCTCCTCCCCTTCCATCTCAGCTCATCAGATCGCTAGCCCTGCCGGCTCTCTACGGTCAGGGGTCACTCGATCATTGGGGGCCTCCTGTCAGGTCGGATGACTGCACTTGGCTCCTGGTGGAAGGAATTCATCCGCACTCATCCCCCCAGACACCCTCCCTCCCATTAAGCATTCAGGCTGGGGAAGGAGGGTGGGGAGGGGTGTGGGAGGAGGGGTGGGGAGGGGTGTGGGAGGAGGGATGGGGAGTGTAGTGGAGGAGAATGTGTTTTCGGGCACAGCAGCTGGTGTCATCTGTGTCCTTCGTAGCGACTGTTGTAATCGTCCCCCCTCTAGGACACGCCCCTCACCCCCTCCAGGACACGCCCCTCACCCCCTCCAGGACATGCCCCTCACCCCCTCCTAGAAACACCCATTACCCATCCCACTGCATGCCATGCTAGCTGCAGCTGTTGGATGCTGCTACCATGCAGGAATCCATGTGACAGAAAGAGCTGAAAGGAGCTGGGCTGGGGAGGGGGAGCGGGGGGGCAGAGGTAGAGAGAGGGGGGAGAGGGGGAGCATCGGGGTGCGTTGAGCCGCTGGGATTCTCATGCCTGACTGAGGATGTTCTCCTTGTATAGAGTCAAGTGTTCCATTGTGATCTCAACCAAAGAAATTCAAATATAAAGACTACATGTACGTCTCCCTTTCTTGTGCTTGTCAAGAATCCCTCCCTCCCTCCCTCCATCTCTTTTATCTTATCTGTATCCCCCTCTCTCTCTCTTTCCCCTCTCTCTCTCCCCATCCCTCCAGTCTCTCTGTCAGCATTCACTATAGTGAAGGAAAGTACTGATACCAGAAAAGTTGACTGTACAGTACAGTACAACAGTACTACAGTATTACTACTTAGTTACTTACATAGTTACTTGGCTTCTCTGGTGAAGAGAGGCTGTGAGGCTGGAGGGCACAAGGACACAGAGCAAGTCTGTTTCTGCTAAAAACAGCTACAAGGAAACTGCAGTCCTCTCATGCTTTTTTTCACTCTCTCCCTCCCCTTCCTCTCTCTCCTCTCTTCTTCTCCCCTCATCCCCCTCCTCTCTCTTCCTCTCTCCTTCCCCCCTCCTCTCCTTCCTCTCTCTCTCCTCCCTCTGTCTCCATTCTATTCCTCTCTATCTCATTCCCCCTCCCCTCTCTTCCTCTCTCCTTCCCCCTCCTCTCTCTTCTCCCCCCCTCCTCTCTCTCCTTCCCCCTCCTCTCTCTTCCCCCCCCCTCCTCTCTCTCCTTCCCCTCTCCTCTCTCTTCTCCCCCCCTCCTCTCTCTCCTTCCCCTCTCCTCTGTCTTCCTGTCTTTTTCTCCTCTGTGAGAACTGATCCTTGCTCCCATGAAGTTTCCAGAAGGGGGCTGAGAGAATGGAAATAGCTCAGGCTGTTTCCCATGCCCCCCCCCCCTGCATCTCCCTACATGCCCAGGATAGGACAGCCTCAGCACAGGGCCTCAGCATAGGGCCTCAGCACAGGGCCTCAGCACAGGGCCTCAGCACAGGGCCTCAGCACAGGGCCTCAGCACAGGGCTTCAGCACAGGGCCTCAGCACAGGACCTCAGCATAGGGCCTCAGCATAGGGCCTCAGCATAGGGCCTCAGCACAGGGCCTCAGCATAGGGCCTCAGCACAGGGCCTCAGCACAGGGCCTCAGCATAGGGCCTCAGCACAGGGCCTCAGCATAGGGCCTCATGATCCTCAAGCTGCTGTAGCCCTCACTGCTCTCCTCTGTGTCTCTCTGTCTCAGAAGGCTGAGTGGCGCTCCACCCCAGGCTGTGCTGTGAGTCACAGTATGTGCTGAGGTTAGAGAAAGCAGAACAGCTGTCTGTGCTGTCTGTGCTGTCTGTGCTGTCTGTGCTGTCTGTGCTGTCTGTGCTGCTGCCTGTGCCAGCTCTCCTGGATGTGACTGTGGTCCTACTAAGAACAGGAGGATGGCCACAAGAACAGGAGTGATTAAGTAATGAGGCTGCCTTGTCCCTTCAGAGCTGTGTCTCTGTTAGTTACAGCTAAGCTGAAGAGGACTGTCTACTGTGGGGAGCTCTGCTCCTGTCCTGAGGAGGCTGTCCTGAGGAGGCTGTCCTGAGGACGCTGTCCTGAGCAGGCTGTCCTGAGGAGGCTGTCCTGAGGAGGCTGTCCTGAGGAGGCTGTCCTGAGCAGGCTGTCCTGAGGAGGCTGTCCTGAGGAGGCTGTCCTGAGGAGACTGTCCTGAGGACGCTGTCCTGAGGACGCTGTCCTGAGCAGGCTGTCCTGAGGACGCTGTCCTGAGGAGGCTGTCCTGAGCAGGCTGTCCTGAGGAGGCTGTCCTGAGGAGGCTGTCCTGAGGACGCTGTCCTGAGGAGGCTGTCCTGAGCAGGCTGTCCTGAGGACGCTGTCCTGAGCAGGCTGTCCTGAGCTGAAGGGGTTAGTCCTCAGCTCTGGAGGAATGCCAGGCAGTCTCAGGGCTCCCCTGGCCTGCTGCAGCCCAGTGGGTCATACCTGAGGGCTGAGGAGCAGAACCCTGCCATGTCCTGTCAGCACTCTAGCCTGCTACACAGACAGCAGCTAGCTGCAGTCCACTCAGGAATGCTCCAGTATGTGTGTCCAGTGCTACAGTATCTATAGCTTCTGTAAATGACAACAACAATCCACTTCTCTTCTGTCTTCCCGCGCTTTCTTTATTCATCACATTCATCTTAATTTGTCCTTTCTCCCTCCTCCTCTCCCCCTCCTCCTCTCCCTCTCCTCCCCTCCTCCTATCCTCCTCACCCCCTCTCCTGTCTCTCTGCCTCTCAGCTGGGGCACAGTGTGCTGGCTCAGCATGCAGTGTGGAGGGAGGGATTAGTGCTGTGTAGAGAGAGCTGGGATTCCTTTCTCTCCCTTGTCTGTGTGAAGGCAGCCGTGGCTGCTGGCCTTATTGATTCTGTTGACTGGGACTGGGTCTGAGGCTGGGGCTGAGGCTGGGTCTAGGGCTGGGGCTGGGGCTGAGGCTGGGGCGGGAACTGTGGTGGAGGGTGAGAGACTGGAGGCTGTGAATGAGTGGTTTGGTGGTCGGGTCTGAGGTTCAGAGGCTGGGGTCGGGGTTGAAGGTGTGGCAGCCTCTAAAGTTGAGGCAGCCTCTGAAGGTGTGGCAGCCTCTGAAGTTGAGGCAGCCTCTGAAGTTGAGGCAGCCTCTGAAGGTGTGGCAGCCTCTGAAGTTGAGGTAGCCTCTGAAGGTGAGGCAGCCTCTGGCTTGCTCTCCTGTTGACCCGGCCAGCCTCATATGGAATGTGCTCACAAGGTGGGCTTGTTGCCTCTGTTCAGGCAACAATACATGTTTTTCTTTCTTTCTCTTTCTCTCCTTCTTTCCTGTCAGATAAGCTTGAATGTCACGGTCTCTAACCCCCCCCCCACCCCCACCCCTCACCCTGCCTTACATATGCTAATGACACTGTCTCATTCAGCTGTGGGGGCTCTGTCACAAGAGGAGGGGGGAGAGAGGGGTGGAGCGAGCGGGAGGGAATTAGGGAGGCAGCTGTATGCATTTCACCAAATTGACTCCCAATAACTGCCAGATTCTCTTCTTCCCCCTCTCTCTCTCCTCTCTCACTCCTCTCCCCTCGCTCCTCTCCTCTCTCTCCTCTCACTCCTCTCTCTCCTCTCTATCCTCTCCTCTCTCCGCTCTCTCCTCTCTATCCTCTCTATCCTCTCCTCTCTCCGCTCTCCCCTCTCTATCCTCTCTCCTCTCTCCTCTCTCTCCTCTCTCTCTCCTCTCTCACTCCTCTCCCCTCGCTCCTCTCCTCTCTCTCCTCTCACTCCTCTCTCTCCTCTCTATCCTCTCCTCTCTCCGCTCTCTCCTCTCTATCCTCTCACTCTCCCCTCTCTATCCTCTCTCCTCTCTCTCTCCTCTCCCTCTCCTCTCTCACTCCTCTCCCCTCGCTCCTCTCCTCTCTCTCCTCTCTATCCTCTCACTCTCCCCTCTCTCCTCTCCCTCCTCTCACTCTCCCCTCTCTCCTCTCCCTCCTCTCTCCAGGTCACTGATTAGACTGACTCTGAATAAATGTGATCAAAGTGATGTGTAGGTGTGTAGGAGTTTACCCACTTCCTGCCAAGTTCCTGTCACCGCGGCGATGATAAGAGGAGGTGGGAGGCAGGAGGCTGAAGGGGTGCAACAGTGAAAGGACTCCCCAGTCCAAACCAGCATGTGGTTCATATTACCCCACAAAAGGGAATCATAAGAATGTAGCATTCACCATTTCACTACGCTAAATGCTCAAAGGTTTTCATGAACTAAGTTCAGTGGAGTAGAAACTCCACTTGTTCTACAGACCTGACTGGAACATTCCTCACCTCGTATCACCAAGTGACAGGGAGGAACCTTAAGCTCCTCCTCCGCTGGCTGTCCAGCCATGAGAGCGATCAGGCAGCACCAGCCTGGACAGAGTGAGTGTCAAGGCTCCTGCAGTATGGGCGAGAGAGAGAGAGAGAGAGAGAGAGAGAGGGAGGGAGAGAGAGAGAGAGAGAGAGAGAGAGGGAGAGAGAGAGAGAGGGAGAGGGAGATAGAGGGGGGGGGGACTTGGATACAGGGGGGTCAGGGGGACGGGCAGGGACACACACACACAAAAAACGCACACATTCACTCCCTCAATTCATTCACAAATGGCCCTTGTAGTTACTGAGAGGGGGACTTAGTGAAGCCTGGTTTCCCAGGCCCCTTAATGAACTCTCAAGGACAGCATCACCCAATTAATTTGGTCTTGGGGTTTAATTGCAAGTTCTGGCTCAAATCTGTCCTCCCTTTCCTTATCCTCCTCTCTGGTTTTCTCCCTCCTCCAACTCAGCTAGAGATCTACAGGACAGGGACCTGCAGGGCTGTCTGTCTGGATAGACTGTCTCTGTTGTGTCTGGGTAGACTGTCTCTGTTGTGTCTGGATAGACTGTCTCTGTTGTGTCTGGGTAGACTGTGTCTGTTGTGTCTGGGTAGACTGTCTCTGTTGTGTCTGGGTAGACTGTCTCTGTTGTGTCTGGATAGACTGTCTCTGTTGTGTCTGGGTAGACTGTCTCTGTTGTGTCTGGATAGACTGTCTCTGTTGTGTCTGGGTAGACTGTCTCTGTTGTGTCTGGATAGACTGTCTCTGTTGTGTCTGGGTAGACTGTCTCTGTTGTGTCTGGATAGACTGTCTCTGTTGTGTCTGGATAGACTGTCTCTGTTGTGTCTGGGTAGACTGTCTCTGTTGTGTCTGGATAGACTGTCTCTGTTGTGTCTGGGTAGACTGTCTCTGTTGTGTCTGGATAGACTGTCTCTGTTGTGTCTGGATAGACTGTCTCTGTTGTGTCTGGGTAGACTGTCTCTGTTGTGTCTGGATAGACTGTCTCTGTTGTGTCTGGATAGACTGTCTCTGTTGTGTCTGGATAGACTGTCTCTGTTGTGTCTGGGTAGACTGTCTCTGTTGTGTCTGGGTAGACTGTCTCTGTTGTGTCTGGGTAGACTGTCTCTGTTGTGTCTGGATAGACTGTCTCTGTTGTGTCTGGGTAGACTGTCTCTGTTGTGTCTGGATAGACTTTCTCTGTTGTGTCTGGATAGACTGTCTCTGTTGTGTCTGGGTAGACTGTCTCTGTTGTGTCTGGAAAGACTGTCTCTGTTGTGTCTGGATAGACTGTCTCTGTTGTGTCTGGATAGACTGTCTCTGTTGTGTCTGGATAGACTGTCTCTGTTGTGTCTGGGTAGACTGTCTCTGTTGTGTCTGGATAGACTTTCTCTGTTGTGTCTGGATAGACTGTCTCTGTTGTGTCTGGGTAGACTGTCTCTGTTGTGTCTGGAAAGACTGTCTCTGTTGTGTCTGGATAGACTGTCTCTGTTGTGTCTGGATAGACTGTCTCTGTTGTGTCTGGATAGACTGTCTCTGTTGTGTCTGGATAGACTGTCTCTGTTGTGTCTGGGTAGACTGTCTCTGTTGTGTCTGGATAGACTGTCTCTGTTGTGTCTGGATAGACTGGGTAGACTGGGTAGCCATGTTCCCTCCTCAAGTCTCAGGCTGACATGCTGTGTGGTTCACTGTGTGACAGAAGCCATGGACTGGAACCCTGAAACAATTACCTTGGCCTCTAACCTCTATTAGGCCTCTAACTCAGGGTGGGGGAGACTGGCCTCTCCTCTGTGTAGGGCTCCTCAGGGTCTAACCCGTGCTTCCTTTCAGGGTCTGAAGTCGGCAGCATCAGTGTGGGTTGAACCACCAGCGCTTGTTAAAGATAAGTGTCTGTGATCACAGGCCCGCCTGTCTCCCTGAGCCCTGGGTTGCTAGGCAACCTTCACCTGGCAGGGTGAGACCAACATGGCCGCCTCTGACCCCACACACACTGTCCCACCTAGCTTATTCCACCGTGTCGTTTAACCTGGGAAGGAGTTGACCCCATGACCTTAGGGTCCAGGCTGGCATCCTGGCTAGCATCCTGGCAAGCAGCCTCGCTAGCGTCCTTGCTAGCATCCTGGCTAGCATCCTGGCTAGCATCCTGGCTAGCGTCTTGGCTAGCGTCCTGGCTAGCATCCTGGCTAGCGTCCTCGCTAGCGTCCTTGCTAGCATCCTGGCTAGCATACTGGCTAGCATCCTGGCTAGCGTCCTGACTAGCGGCCTGACTAGCGGCCTGGCTAGCGTCCTGGCTAGCATCCTGGCTAGCGTCCTGGCTAGCGTCATGGCTAGCGTCATGGCTAGCGTCCTTTTAGGGTCAGAGGAAGTGTCCTGGCAGTGAGCAGGACTCTCTGTCTGTAATCAGGCCACAATGTCACAGGATTATTTTAAGACCTGGCAGAACTTCTGGGTGAGAGATAATCCAACACTGAGACAAGAAAGGAGTTCATCACTGTAATTAGGCCTCTCTCTATCTATCTGTCTCTCTCTATCTCTCTCAGTCTCTCTCTCTCTCTGTCTCTCTCTATCTCTCTCTGTCTCTCTCTTTCTCTCTGTCGCTTTCTATCTGTCTCTTTATACCGGTCTCTATCTCTCTCTCTATATATATCTCTCTATATCTTCCTAACCTTAAAAGTCTCCCTCTTTCTCTCTCTCCCTGTCTCTCTCTTCCAGTCTATCCTTCTTCCTCCGTCCCCTCTTCCTCTCCCTCTGTTGTTGATGATATCTCTGATTCCACTCCAGAGATGAGATGTTACCTAGGCAAAGCAGCTGCAGCCACACACATACACACATGCACACATACACACACACACACGCACGCACGCACACACACACACACACACACACACACACACACACACACACACACACACACACACACACACACACACACGCACGCACACACACACGCACGCACACATATACACACACATGCACACACTTGATTCTGCTGATCAAGGAGCTTGTAAGTGTTTGGGGGGGGCACAGTACAAGTGTGTTCATTAATCACTGTCATAGTGCAAGTAACAGACGAAGAGAAGAGGAGGAGGGGGGAGGGAGGGGAGGAAGGTGGGAGGAGAGGGAGGGAGGGGAGGAAGGTTGGAGAGGAGAGAGGGAGGGAAGGAAGGTTGGAGGGGAAAGAGGGAGGGGAGGAAGGTTGTAGGAAGGAAGAAGGGAGGAGGAGAAGGTTGAAGGAGAGGTATACAGGGAACCACCATGCTGTGAGGTTTACTCTTTACCCTGTGTTCTATGTGAAATAGGGAGTGACTCACCCCCTGCCTCACCCTTGCCTCACCCCCTGCATGACCCCTGAGAGGCCTCCCCTCCCTCCCCTACCTCCCCTCTTCTCCAGGCCTGGAAAGAGAGACTGTAAACACTGACGGGTCCCCTCCTCTCACTTCACCCCCTCTATTCTCTTCTCCTCCTCCCTCCTCCCATCCCCTCCTCCTCCTTCCCTCCCTCCACCCCCCTTCTCTCCCTCCTCCTCCCTTCCTCCACCCTCCAGTGAGTCATGTCTGTGAGGCGCAGCAGCTACACAGTGCACTGCTGTGAACAGAACCTGGGGGGGAGAGGGGGGAGAGAGAGAGGGGGGAGAGAGGGGGGGAGAGGGGGGGAGAGGGAGGGAGAGGGAGGGAGAGAGGGGGGAGAGAGAGGGAGAGACAGTGGAACCTGCTTCCAGTGTGATGTATTACACTGCTGTGCACACAACCAGTGCTGTGTAGTTAGTCACTGTCAGGAGGGAACAGGATAGCTACTGGAACCCTGACCCCCACATCGGGCTGGACTCCCTCAAACATCAGCCTGGGTCTGGGGCTCCCAGCTCTCACAGGCTGCTGGAACACTGACCCCCACATCCCCAGCCTGGGTCTGGGGCTCCCAGCTCTCACAGGCTGCTGGAACACTGACCTCCACATCCCCAGCCTGGGTCTGGGGCTCCCAGCTCTCACAGGCTGCTGGAACACTGACCCCCACATCCCCAGCCTGGGTCTGGGGCTCCCAGCTCTCACAGGCTGCTGGAGGCTGCTGCTGTGTTGAGGGCGTTAAAGGAAGCTCCTCTGCTGTGTTTCCTCTAGGCCGTACACAGCAGTCTGTCTCTGAGCAGTGCTGTTCATCATGTTAGCAACACTGCTGCCTCAACCCTCTGGACCTGAACACAGACTGAACACAGGCTGAACACAGGGCTGAACACAGGCTGAGCACAGGCTGAACACAGGCTGAACACAGACTGAACACAGGCTGAACACAGGCTGAACACAGGCTGAACACAGGGCTGAACACAGGCTGAACACAGGGCTGAACACAGGCTGAACACAGGCTGAACACAGACTGAACACAGGCTGAACACAGGGCTGAACACAGACTGAACACAGGCTGAACACAGGCAGAACACAGACTGAACACAGGGCTGAACACAGGGTCTGTCTTCCTGTCTGTCTGTCTGTCTTTATCCCTTTCTCTTTCTCTCTTTGTCCTCCCCCTCTCTTCCTCCCTTCCCTCCCCCTCCCTCCCCCTCTCCTCTCTGCCAGATGGATGATGTTATTCTGAGGAGCTCTGAAGAGCTGCTTCTTTATTGTACTGACACAGCGCTGCTTCCTGCAGGCACACTAATCAGATTCATATCACATCCTGTCCCTTTAGCAGCTCTACCAGCCTGATGTTGATGTCCTGTCCATCCACCACTCAGTATAGTGATGGACCTCATCCACAACTCTGTCTAGTGATGGACCTCATCCACAACTCTGTCTAGTGATGGACCTCATCCACAACTCTGTCTAGTGATGGACCTCATCCACCACTCTGTCTGGTGATGGGCCTCATCCACAACTCTAGTGATGGTTCTGTTTAGAACTCTAGTGATGGTTCTGTTTAGAACTGTAGTGATGGTTCTGTTTAGAACTGTAGTCATGGTTCTGTTTAGAACTGTAGTCATGGTTCTGTTTAGAACCCTAGTGATGGTTCTGTTTAGGACTCTAGTGATGGTTCTGTTTAGAACTCTAGTGAGGGTTCTGTTTAGAACTCTAGTGAGGGTTCTGTTTAGAACTCTAGTGAGGGTTCTGTTTAGAACTCTAGTGATGGTTCTGTTTAGAACCCTAGTGAGGGTTCTGTTTAGAACCCTAGTGATGGTTCTGTTTAGAACTCTAGTGATGGTTCTGTTTAGAACCTTAGTGATGGTTCTGTTCAGGGACAGTCATCTCTGCTTGCAGTGTTTACCATGCTGTTGATATCAGAGTAAAAATTAGCAGAAGGCTGTTTAGATGGTTCTTGGTGTCCAGACATGTCTGCCTCCTCTGCTCTGTGTTGTGTATCTTGATGCAGGACACACATTCATCATGTCTGTTTATCCTGCTGGAAGACAAAAGTAAACACAGCCTGCTGCTGTCTGGAGCCTGGAGCCCTGTCTGAGAGGCTGAAGGCCTGCCAGGCTCTGCCCAGGGAGAGGGGCCTGGTCTGGGCCAGGGCCAAGCCCACCACACCCTCACACCTACTGGTGGATCGTGGTGGCAGATTGAAGCGTGTGGGTTTCTGTGGTGGAGCTTTTCCTGGGTGGTTCTGCAGGCTGTCACCAGTGTGGTCGACCACAGGGCCGCAGAAACAAGGAAAACACATTTAGCTCGACCTCTGACCTTGTTGTGGTGCAGAGGCTGTGAGCTTTCTCCTGGGACATTAGATCACTACAACACCTCCCAGACCCCAGCCTCCAGCCACACTCCAGTCCCCAGCTCGCAGCCTCCAGTCCCCAGCCTCCACCCTCTGCCTCTAGCTTTTAGCTTCCTTCTTCCCTGAAAGCATGTCATAGTGTGGATGATGCTTAACTCTCTCCATAAATAGTTGGGGTTTTGGGACCTAGATATTAAAGACATGTTCAAGTCTGACAACCCTCGTACTAATAGTGTCAGTATCACTGTAACTTTGTTGTATTATTCTGCACCTTATATGTACGGTGTGTATATAGCAGGTGGTGTAGACGCTATCTCTGGCTTGTTTGGATATGGAAGGAGAGTGTGTGACTGGGTCTGGCATGGCTCCCTGGAGGAAACAGGTTTTCAAGGACGACTTCTGCAGTGTTCCTCCAGTGTTCTCTCTCTCCAGTTCTGCAGTGTTCCTCCAGTGTTCTCTCTCTCCAGTTCTGCAGTGTTCCTCCAGTGTTCTCTCTCTCCAGTTCTGCAGTGTTCCTCCAGTGTTCTCCCTCTCCAGTTCTGCAGAGTTCCTCCAGTGTTCTCCCTCTCCAGTTCTACAGTGTTCCTCCAGTGTTCTCCCTCTCCAGTTCTGCAGAGTTCCTCCAGTGTTCTCCCTCTCCAGTTCTACAGTGTTCCTCCAGTGTTCTCCCTCTCCAGTTCTGCAGTGTTCCTCCAGTGTTCTCTCTCTCCAGTTCTGCAGTGTTCCTCCAGTGTTCTCTCTCTCCAGTTCTGCAGTGTTCCTCCAGTGTTCTCTCTCTCCAGTTCTACAGTGTTCCTCCAGTGTTCTCCCTCTCCAGTTCTGCAGTGTTCCAGTGTTCAGGCCTGATTGTGGTCCTCTGTCTCATCCTGTTCCTGTGTGTTTTCTTTGGCAGATCAGCTGGTCCAGCTGTCAGTCGTGGGCTTGCAGAGGACAGCCAGTGGTCCCTGTCCCTCCAGGTGTGGGGACGCACACAGCCAGTGGTCCCTGTCCATCCAGGTGTGGGGACGCACACAGCCAGTGGTCCCTGTCCATCCAGGTGTGGGGACGCACACAGCAAGTGGTCCCTGTCCATCCAGGTGTGGGGACGCACACAGCGAGCGATGGACTTGTGACAGCTCAGCTTGTTGACTCTGCACAGCTCCCCCCCCCCTCCATGACTGAGCCTCACAGTGGGATGGAGAGGGATGTGCTTGAGCTCTGTAGCCCCGCCTGCTGGATATGAGTGTAGCGAGCCCTGAGACAGACGACTTCTGGAAGCTGTCTGGTTGTCCTGGAGACGCGTCCAGAGCCCAGCAGGCTGACGAACAGCTGAGCCGCAAGCTGAAAGCACTGAACGGCAGCATGGGCCCCCCGGCCCCCCCGGCCCCCGCCCCGGGGAAGCCTGACGGAGGGGGCAAGAGCAACGGCACCACGGCCATGCCCAAGATGGGGGTCCGAGCCCGGGTGACGGAGTGGCCCCCCAGGGAGAAGGGCTGGGAGGGGCGACCCTCGCCTCACTTTGAGAGCGTGATCACAGCGTTTCAGAACGGCCAGCGGCCGGACCAATCAGGAGAGACGTCAGAGCAGGGCGACGCCCCTTCTACAGACTCAGACTACCCAGACTCTAAATACTCCCTGAGCGATCTGCTCAGCCAGTCCCCCCTCAGGGCTCTGAATCCCATCCGCCAGCGCAGCAACAGTGACGTCACCATCAGCGACATCGACTCAGAAGACATCATGGACCAGAACGCAGTCAACCCCAACACCGGCGCCTCTCTGCACCGCGAGTACGGCAGCACCTCCTCCATCGACCGGCAGGGCCTGGCAGCAGACGGCTTCTTCACCATGCTGAGGGGGTACCGTGTGGATGGCCTGGACCCCCGCAGCAGCCCCCCGCTGGGCTTCCCCGAGCTGCTGCGCTACGACACGGCCCTGTCCCCCAGCCTGCTGACCGCCGCTCAGATCGCCCGGGGAGAGATCGTCCGCCTGGGGAACTATGACTACGTGGACGCCTCTCTGCTGTACGGCCACCAGAGAGACAAGAGCTTCATGAGACGCCTGCGCTCGGACCCGTGTGAGACCACGTCGCTGTTCCGGAAGCTCCGCAGCGTCAGGACGGAGAGTGAGGCCTTGCGCTGCTCCCTGGAGCAGGAGGAGCTGAGGACGCTGGGCTTCCAGAAGTGCTTCGCTCACTACGATGTGCAGAGCGTGCTGTTCAACATCAGCGAGGCGGTGGCCAGCAGGGCCAACCTCAGCCAGAGGAAGAACACCACCACAGGAGCCTCCGCCGCCTCCCAGTACCAGCAGGGGGCCGGGGCGGAGGGAGGCCTGGCGGGGGGAGGCAGCAGTGGAAATGTCCCCGTGTTTGAGTCTCCCATGGGCAGCAGGGAGGACCTGAACCTTAAGGAGAACCTGGACGCAGACGAGGGGGACGGGAAGAGCAACGAGCTGGTCCTGAGCTGTCCCCACTTCAGGAACGAAGTGGGAGGGGAGGGGGAGCGCAGGATCTCTCTGTCCCGGGCCAACAGCGCCGGCTACAGCGGGGCGGGGGAGAACTGCTCCTTCGAGTCGTCTCTCAGTTCCCACTGCACCAACGCAGGTGTGTCGGTGCTGGAGGTTCCCAGGGAGAACCAGCCCATTCACAGAGAGAAGGTCAAACGCTACATCATCGAGCACATCGACCTGGGGGCGTATTACTACCACAAGTACTTCTATGGGAAAGGTAAGACACACTGACCCAACACAGCCGGTCTGCACATCATGATGAATGGAGCTGCAGCAGACAGATCTGGGATCAGGCTTTAGATGCTCTCCTTCCTGCTTCATCCTCAGTGACGGAGACTCAGGACAGTCACATAACTGACCTAGTTATTTCCAGAGGGCCTGAGAAGATACTGCTGCTGGAACAATAGAGGCCCTGTGTGTGGGTGTGAGAGGGGAGCAGCCCTGTGTTGGGTGTGTGTGGGTACGTTGGGTGTGTGTGTGTGTGGGGGGGGGGGGGATGTTAGGTGTGCGTGTGGGGGGGTGTTGGGTGTGTGTGTGTGTGTCAGAGGAGCGGTCTTGTTCTCTTGTTATGGTGCCCCTGCAGCAGCTGTGATTAGTGGTGAACAGAGTTGGAGCTTGGAGAGGGTGCACTGCAGCTGTTCCTCCTGGGGGCCTGGGAGAGGTGTGTGTGTGTGTGTGTGTGTGTGTGTCTGTCTGTGTGTGTGTGTGTGTGTGTGAGCATGAGCGCCCCTTGCATGGAACCTGAGGGTCATGGAAACCACAGCCAGGTCCCAGTGCAGCTCATTAAAACACCTCTGTGAATGAGATCCTCCTCACCGTGGGCTGGGGCTGCTTGGGTGTTTTTGGGGGCTCTCAGTAGATTGGGTTACCCTTTCATAAACCCCCTCCTCATCCCAGAACAGCTGCTCCACCTTGCACTTTAGAAGATTCCTGAACTTCTTCAGGACATCTTAATGTCTGTGTGTGTGTGTGTGTGTGTGTGTGTGTGTGTGTGTGTGTGTGTGTGTGTGTGTGTGTGTGTGTGTGTGTGTGTGAGTGTGTGTGTGTGTGTGTGTGTGTGTGTGTGTGTGTGTGTGTGTGTGTGTGTGTGTGTGTGTGTGTGTGTGTGTGTGTGCAGCGATGTGCACAGATGGCAAGAGTACACCCACATTTTACTGAAGTAGAAGTACAGATACTCATGTTATAAAGATATTTGCTTTTACCTTTCAAAGGTGAGGAGAAAGTATTTGAAGTATCTGTACTTTGTTGTTGCTTCACATGTGTGATGGAAGTGAGATTTCTCCAGTCATGGAGAATGAACCCATTACAAATTAACTCAGCTGAGATCAGATCGTTTTATGTGAGCTGATGCGTTGGGTGAATTGATCATCATTTGCCGTGAAATTTGGCCTGACTTCACTCACATCACCTGTTTAAATGTGTTTATCCAGAATAATTCCCATTTTAGAATGAGCATGAACAGTTAATGTGACTGTTACTGGCAACCAGCCATCAACCCAGATTTGGTGTAATACAACCAATCCAGTGCATGCCATTTTCTTCTAGGTGCCAAAGTGTTGAAAGGGTTTGAAAACTTTTTTTCTTCACGGTTTAAAGACAGAAAATCCCTTTCACACTTTTAGCATCTGTATGTTTAATTTAGAGTGAGAGTGTTTCATCACCTCTGCTGAGGAAGCACAGCTTTCTCACTAACACCCCAAGACACACACACACACACACACACACTCACAGACACACACTCTCACACACCCAGACCCTCACACACTCACCATGTCACCAGTCCAGAGCAGGCTCTTATCACGCCGGTTTCAGGATTGATTATATTGGATTTCTTCGCATGTCTCTGGAGGTCTGTGTTCAGATTCTGGAGGTCAGATCCTGGAGATCCAGGCAGGACACCTCCTCTCTGGTAGAGCAGCTATAGAGAGACACCTCATCTCTGATAGAGCGGCTACAGAGACACCTCCTCTGGTAGAGCAGCTATAGAGAGACACCTCATCTCTGATAGAGCGGCTACAGAGACACCTCCTCTGGTAGAGCAGCTATAGAGAGACACCTCATCTCTGATAGAGCGGCTACAGAGACACCTCCTCTCTGGTAGAGCAGCTAAAGAGAGACACCTCATCTCTGATAGAGCGGCTACAGAGACACCTCCTCTGGTAGAGCAGCTACAGAGACACCTCCTCAGTGGTTTCTTGAAGGTGGGGAGACAGTCAGTGATGGAGGTGGGGAGATGATTCCACCATTGGGAGGCCAGACGGGAGATCATCATCGGATTATGATGTCTGTTGAGGTCTAGTCATCATGGCTCTGACTGGGATTACACACTGTTGATTTTAGGTACTGTGTGTGTGTGTGCGTGTGTGTGTACCCTTTCAAAATGGTATTGAACCTCAGAATAGGCTTTGATCTCTCAGTCCCAGCTTATTTGTGGCGGTCAACAAATGTTGCCACCATAACAAAGAGAATGGGGTCACAGACCATGTGGGTTTAAATTCCACGAGGCTCCCTGCTGAGCTGTGTAATGGCTGTTCAGCCCCCCCCGCCCCCCCGCCCTGCCCCGGCCCACCACTGCCATAAAACCAGCAGCACTTCAACATCATTGGCAGAACAGAATCATCTGCACTTGCAACTTCAATCCAATTTTGTACCTGGGGTTTTGTACCCGTGTCTGATGTGAGAGGTTTGTTTGAAACTGTCTTCTGTCTGGAGACAGTTTAACTTGTGGATGTGTCTCTTCAGAGCACCAGAACTACTTTGGCGTGGATGAGAACCTGGGGCCAGTGGCCGTCAGTATCCGAAGGGAGAAGCTGGACGAGGGGAAGGATGGGGCGCAGTACAACTACAGAGTCACCTTCAGGACCAGCCAGGTACCACAGCCTCACTCCACCTAGTCACCTTCAGGACCAGTTAGGTACCACAGCCTCACTCCACCTAGTCACCTTCAGGACCAGTTAGGTACCACAGCCTCACTCCACCTAGTCACCTTCAGGACCAGTTAGGTACCACAGCCTCACTCCACCTAGTCACTTTCAGGACCAGTTAGGTACCACAGCCTCACTCCACCTAGTCACTTTCAGGACCAGTTAGGTACCACAGCCTCACTCCACCTAGTCACCTTCAGGACCAGTTAGGTACCACAGCCTCACTCCACCTAGTCACCTTCAGGACCAGTTAGGTACCACAGCCTCACTCCACCTAGTCACCTTCAGGACCAGTTAGGTACCACAGCCTCACTCCACCTAGTCACCTTCAGGACCAGTTAGGTACCACAGCCTCACTCCACCTAGTCACTTTCAGGACCAGTTAGGTACCACAGCCTCACTCCACCTAGTCACCTTCAGGACCAGTTAGGTACCACAGCCTCACTCCACCTAGTCACCTTCAGGACCAGTTAGGTACCACAGCCTCACTCCACCTAGTCACCTTCAGGACCAGTTAGGTACCACAGCCTCACTCCACCTAGTCACTTTCAGGACCAGTTAGGTACCACAGCCTCACTCCACCTAGTCACCTTCAGGACCAGTTAGGTACCACAGCCTCACTCCACCTAGTCACCTTCAGGACCAGTTAGGTACCACAGCCTCACTCCACCTAGTCACCTTCAGGACCAGTTAGGTACCACAGCCTCACTCCACCTAGTCACCTTCAGGACCAGTTAGGTACCACAGCCTCACTCCACCTAGTCACCTTCAGGACCAGCCAGGTACCACAGCCTCACTCCACCTAGTCACCTTCAGGACCAGTTAGGTACCACAGCCTCACTCCACCTAGTCACCTTCAGGACCAGTTAGGTACCACAGCCTCACTCCACCTAGTCACCTTCAGGACCAGTTAGGTACCACAGCCTCACTCCACCTAGTCACTTTCAGGACCAGTTAGGTACCACAGCCTCACTCCACCTAGTCACTTTCAGGACCAGTTAGGTACCACAGCCTCACTCCACCTAGTCACCTTCAGGACCAGTTAGGTACCACAGCCTCACTCCACCTAGTCACCTTCAGGACCAGTTAGGTACCACAGCCTCACTCCACCTAGTCACCTTCAGGACCAGTTAGGTACCACAGCCTCACTCCACCTAGTCACCTTCAGGACCAGTTAGGTACCACAGCCTCACTCCACCTAGTCACCTTCAGGACCAGTTAGGTACCACAGCCTCACTCCACCTAGTCACTTTCAGGACCAGTTAGGTACCACAGCCTCACTCCACCTAGTCACCTTCAGGACCAGTTAGGTACCACAGCCTCACTCCACCTAGTCACCTTCAGGACCAGTTAGGTACCACAGCCTCACTCCACCTAGTCACCTTCAGGACCAGTTAGGTACCACAGCCTCACTCCACCTAGTCACCTTCAGGACCAGTTAGGTACCACAGCCTCACTCCACCTAGTCACCTTCAGGACCAGTTAGGTACCACAGCCTCACTCCACCTAGTCACCTTCAGGACCAGTTAGGTACCACAGCCTCACTCCACCTAGTCACCTTCAGGACCAGTTAGGTACCACAGCCTCACTCCACCTAGTCACCTTCAGGACCAGTTAGGTACCACAGCCTCACTCCACCTAGTCACCTTCAGGACCAGCCAGGTACCACAGCCTCACTCCACCTAGTCACCTTCAGGACCAGTTAGGTACCACAGCCTCACTCCACCTAGTCACCTTCAGGACCAGTTAGGTACCACAGCCTCACTCCACCTAGTCACTTTCAGGACCAGTTAGGTACCACAGCCTCACTCCACCTAGTCACCTTCAGGACCAGTTAGGTACCACAGCCTCACTCCACCTAGTCACCTTCAGGACCAGCCAGGTACCACAGCCTCACTCCACCTAGTCACCTTCAGGACCAGTTAGGTACCACAGCCTCACTCCACCTAGTCACCTTCAGGACCAGTTAGGTACCACAGCCTCACTCCACCTAGTCACCTTCAGGACCAGTTAGGTACCACAGCCTCACTCCACCTAGTCACCTTCAGGACCAGTTAGGTACCACAGCCTCACTCCACCTAGTCACCTTCAGGACCAGTTAGGTACCACAGCCTCACTCCACCTAGTCACCTTCAGGACCAGTTAGGTACCACAGCCTCACTCCACCTAGTCACCTTCAGGACCAGTTAGGTACCACAGCCTCACTCCACCTAGTCACCTTCAGGACCAGTTAGGTACCACAGCCTCACTCCACCTAGTCACCTTCAGGACCAGTTAGGTACCACAGCCTCACTCCACCTAGTCACCTTCAGGACCAGTTAGGTACCACAGCCTCACTCCACCTAGTCACCTTCAGGACCAGTTAGGTACCACAGCCTCACTCCACCTAGTCACCTTCAGGACCAGTTAGGTACCACAGCCTCACTCCACCTAGTCACCTTCAGGACCAGTTAGGTACCACAGCCTCACTCCACCTAGTCACTTTCAGGACCAGTTAGGTACCACAGCCTCACTCCACCTAGTCACCTTCAGGACCAGTTAGGTACCACAGCCTCACTCCACCTAGTCACTTTCAGGACCAGTTAGGTACCACAGCCTCACTCCACCTAGTCACCTTCAGGACCAGCCAGGTACCACAGCCTCGCCCCTGGAGGTTCTGGCCCCTGGAGGTTCTGGCCCCTGGATGTCCTGGCTGGTGTCACTGAGGACGCCCATAGAACTGCACCTAAACCAACTTAAACGGAAGAAGAAAGGAAGAAAAGGAGAAACTACCAGTGAAATTCAGAGAGAAAATCATGTTGGAACCCTTCAGGTTCAGTTCCAACAGTAGATCTGGGCTGACAAGGATAAACCAGCACTATCACAAAGATGTCTGCTTGCCCTAAACACCTCATTCTCTTTCTCTCTCCTTCTTTCTTATCCTCTCTGTCTCTCTATCGCTCTTGCTCTCGAGCCCCAGGCTGGATGGAGGAACGGGGGGGGGGGGGGGGGGGGGGGGGGGGGGCTGAATGGGGGTGGGGGTTAATGTCATTTGGGTCGATTTGTACTGGCATCTTAATGGGGGTTGGAAGTAAAACACTACTTAACGTCGCCTACACAGTTAGCCCGTCTTTAGTATTTATCAGTAGAGCAGAGGAGCCTGTGGTGAATGAACCAGCAGAGAGATGCAGAGAAGTGTTGCCCTACATAAAGCAGGGCTGGCCTAGAAGATCCTCACTGTTACAGTTGACACTTCATATCACATTAAAATAATCACGCCTGACTTGATCTACAGCATTAGATCATCATACACAGCAGAACACATCGTTCCCATGGTCTGTGCAGTTCTGATTGGATGTGTCATTCCCGTTACATTTGACTTGTTAGCCATAGTGCCGCTACTAGACATGTTGGTGCCCTGAGTATGATTCCTTTATGGTTCCCCACAACCAGAGAAAAGGTGCCTAATATGTCTATATAATATCGGCATTATAATTATGACAAATGTCGTTTTTCACGAGGGTATTTTTTGGTGCCCTACGCACATCACGTACTGCCCTACACAGCACGTGATGCCCTACGCACAGCACGTGCTGCCCTCCACATCACGTGATCCGCGTGGGAGCGGTTTGATCTAAACAAGTTCAAACTACGGAAGCGGGACGACTAGTGACCTGATTATAGGTGCGAAGTGAAGCCGACTTGAGGTTTATAAACCCCCGCAAGCAAGAGGCAAAGACTGTTAAAATGGACCTTTTAATCGCCTGTCAGTTTATATCTTTGACAATTTAGCTTGATCAAATATCTCACGAACGTAGGATCTTAGTATCTAAAGTAGCTACTTTACTGAGTTCGATAAACCTAACTGGTCAACGATAAACTAGCTAAAGTAACTAGCTAAAGTAGAGCTAGCCAGCTACCTTGGCATTTGTGGGTTATATAAACCTTAATGATTAAGGATATAGTTCGAGAGGTACATTTTTAATCTCTTGTTTGCTTAAGTGTTGATCAATCATCAGTCGGCTAACTGGCTGTACTCTCCATAATGAGATAATCTAGCCTATATCATAACGTGTTCTGGTCATTAACATGTATTCTATACATATTTGTTAATAAATAAAGACTACAGAGCAACAATAATAATGACCTCTTTCTCCCTCCATAGTTGACTACTCTCCGTGGGGCCATCCTGGAGGATGCAGTACCGTCCACAGCCAGACACGGCGCTGCTCGCGGCCTCCCCCTGAAGGAGGTGCTGGAGTATGTGATCCCAGAGCTGAACATCTCATGCCTGAGGCAGGCCCTCAACACACCCAAGGTCCCAGAACAGCTCCTCAAAGTGGACGAGCAGGGGGTGAGTCTATGAGGGCTGGGGGAGGGGGAGGGGGGTGAGGTTTGGAGGCTGGGGGAGTTGAGATTTAGAGGCTGGGGAGTTGAGGTTTGGAGGCTAGGGAGTTGAGATTTAGAGGCTGGGGAGTTGAGGTTTGGAGGCTAGGGAGTTGAGGTTTGGAGGCTAGGGGGTTGAGGTTTGGAGGCTAGGGGGTTGAGATTTGGAGGCTGGGGGGTTGAGGTTTTGGAGGCTAGGGAGTTGAAATTTGGAAGCTGGGGGGTTGAGGTTTGGAGGCTAGGGGGTTGAGGTTTGGAGGCTAGGGGGGTTGAGGTTTGGAGGCTAGGGGGGTTGAGGTTTGGAGGCTAGGGGGGTTGAGGTTTGGAGGCTGGGAGCTGTAGGTGCAGGCGGGTGGAGATAACTGTTGTGGTTGAGATCAGGAAGGAGGGAGTTAAGACTATGAAAGCCTTCATCAATCTCATGGAGGAAAATAAAAATGTGTGTCCTTTGACTTGAGGCAACAATGTGCTTGGGGACGTCTGGATTTCTATTGATAGAAAGTATTTGACTGCAGCTTGACTTGATCAGAGCTAGCGGGACCTTCCTCAGTCCCTGCTGGTGCCTGTCCACTCTGTTTAAGACCTGTTTAAGTCTCCCAGGTGGAGGCAGACCACAGCCAATGTCAAGCTAAAGGTGAATCAATAGGAATCCCACACTCATAGTGACTGACATCGATTTCTCTTCCAAGCTCTTTCTGCTGAGGATATGCACACTGGCCCCTGAGTAACACCCTCTGACAACTCACTTGGTCTGGCCAGACTCTTAGCTGTTCTGTCAGGCTATCTTGGGACAGTAGGCTGCATCAGATTAGCTGTTAGCTGCTAATCTATCTGGGGACGGCAGGCTGTATTGTCTCACTCTGAATGGTCTCGTAGCCACTTGAATCCCCCATATTTGCCGGTGCTAAAGAAAAGCTCTCCATTGTGTGATCTTAAGCCCTTTAATTTATTTTTTTAATGAAAGAGACAAATGGACTAAAGGGGGAGGAGGTAGGGGGCTTCGGGGGAGGAGGTAGTGGGCTCTGGAGGAGGAGGTAGTGGGCTCTGGGGGAGGAGGTAGGGGGCTCTGGGGGAGGAGGTAGGGGGCTCTTGGGGAGGAGGTAGGGGGTTCTGGGGGAGGAGGTAGGGGGCTCTGGGGGAGGAGGTAGGGGGTGCTGGGGGAGGAGGTAGGGGGCTCTGGAGGAGGAGGTAGGGGGCTCTGGAGGAGGAGGTAGGGGGCTCTGGGGGAGGAGGTAGGGGGCTCTGGGGGAGGACGTAGGGGGCTCTGGGGGAGGAGGTAGGGGGCTCTGGGGGAGGAGGTAGGGGGGGCTGGGGGAGGAGGTAGGGGGCTCTAGAGGAGGAGGTAGGGGGCTCTGGAGGAGGAGGTAGGGGGCTCTGGGGAGGAGGTAGGGGGCTCTGGGGGAGGAGGTAGGGGGCTCTGGGGGAGGAGGTAGGGGGGGCTGGCTGGGATGTATAGCTTGCGTAACTGTCAGTGGATCTCCTTCTAATTAGTGTCATTGGGTTTGTTGCAGCAGCCTTCCTGCTGACAGGACAGACATAATGGAACGTGTCGAGGACGTTCTCTAGAAGCTGGAGAGCGTAGGGACACACTCAAGTATAACACACAACAACAAACACACACAGCAATGTTATCCACAACAACAACAACAACACACACTTTCAGACAGCTCATGTTTCGTCATGCCTCTTGTCTGCTCATGCGTTCTAATACAGCATTGCAGTGTTGTTGTAGTATGTGCAGTGTGTTATAATCATGTATTCACAGTGTGTTGACAGCAGAACATTTACCAGAGAGGTCATGCAGTCATCTCTGATAGCATCTAGATGTACTTAATAGTAGCTGGAGGGAGTTAAGCCTGTAGACCTGAACCTGTTGGTCGATAGTGCATGTGGGCGTTAGTTCAGTAAAGCCTGCCTGGAGCTTTAACCCTCCCACTCATCTTGGAATGAGATGCAGACAGACAGACCCCGGGATATCAAACATGACCCCTGGTACAGCAGTGTGCATGTTAAACACAGGACAACACACACCCAGGACAGACAGAGAGCTGCTGTCTGGGACACCCTGGATGAGAAGCTTCTTGGAGGCTGGACTGGGCCACTGGAAGTCCTGGTGTCATATGGACTTTAGCAGGGTTTGAGGTGGAAGTCCTGGTGTCATATGGACTTTAGCAGGGTTTGAGGTGGAAGTCCTGGTGTCATATGGACTTTAGCAGGGTTTGAGGTGGAAGTCCTGGTGTCATATGGACTTTAGCAGGGTTTGAGGTGGAAGTCCTGGTGTCATATGGACTTTAGCAGGGTTTGAGGTGGAAGTCCTGGTGTCATATGGACTTTAGCAGGGTTTGAGGTGGAAGTCCTGGTGTCATATGGACTTTAGCAGGGTTTGAGGTGGAAGTCCTGGTGTCATATGGACTTTAGCAGGGTTTGAGGTGGAAGTCCTGGTGTCATATGGACTTTAGCAGGGTTTGAGGTGGAAGTCCTGGTGTCATATGGACTTTAGCAGGGTTTGAGGTGGAAGTCCTGGTGTCATATGGACTTTAGCAGGGTTTGAGGTGGAAGTCCTGGTGTCATATGGACTGGGATAATATGGGATTCAGTGTGTTGAATGTAGCTGTGAGAGACGCATGATCAACCAGGGAACAACATCACCCAGACTAATGTGTGTGTGCGCATGAGTGTGTGCTTGAGTGTGTGTGTGCATGAGTGTGTGTGTGCATGAGTGTGTGCTTGAGTGTGTGTGTGCATGACTGTGTGTGTGCATGAGTGTTTGTGTGTGTGCATGAGTGTGTGTGTGTGTGCATAAGTGTGTGCGTGCATGAGTGTTTGTGTGTGTGCATGAGTGTGTGTGTGTGTGTGTGCATAAGTGTGTGCGTGCATGAGTGTGTGTGCATGAGTGTGCGTGTGCTATCAGGCTCCAGTGCCCCTTGAAGAGACAGGACACGGCAGAGTGAGTGTTGTTGAGAGAGCCAGCCAATGGCTGAGCTGCACTGGGCTGTAGCATGGAGAGCTGGAGAGAGAAAGTAGTCCCTGTAGCAGTGATCAGGCTCCTGGAGCTGTTTGAGATCACTGCTCCACAGTTAGCTGGCAGTGCTGAGCTGCTCTGGGAAAGCACAAAGCAAGAGGCCGGGGCTGGAAGATTTGAATGACAAACGATAGCAATCGACATACTATCATTATGAAGAGAAACTGTCAATGTGATTGTCATTCCATTGTTCCTTAACCAAATGTCACTTCAGATGACATGAAAATTGCAGTTGTTAAATCCCCCAAATATCAAAGGAACAGAGACGGGTGCAGTTGTCAGTTCTACAGTGTAGAGGAGGAGTGTGGAAGGACACTGATTGACCTTCCTAAGTTTTTGTTCCTGTTTGTATCGTCTGAGCTTTCTGCGTCTCAGCCTGAGTGACTGACAGGTCTGGTTGTTCCCATCTGGAAGGGATCAGTCTGCTGCTCCAGGTTATAGACTGTTCAGGTTCTACCTGCAGGTTATAGACTGTGTTCAGGTTCTACTTGCAGGTGATAGACTGTGTTCAGGTTCTACCTGCAGGTGATAGACTGTGTTCAGGTTCTACCTGCAGGTGATAGACTGTGTTCAAGTTCTACCTGCAGGTGATAGACTGTGTTCAGGTTCTACCTGCAGGTGATAGACTGTGTTCAGGTTCTACCTGCAGGTCATAGACTGTGTTCAGGTTCTACCTGCAGGTGATAGACTGTGTTCAGGTACTACCTGCAGGTGATAGACTGTGTTCAGGTTCTACCTGCAGGTGATAGACTGTGTTCAGGTTCTACCTGCAGGTGATAGACTGTGTTCAGGTTCTACCTGCAGGTGATAGACTGTGTTCAGGTTCTACCTGCAGGTCATAGACTGTGTTCAGGTTCTACCTGCAGGTGATAGACTGTGTTCAGGTTCTACCTGCAGGTGATAGACTGTGTTCAGGTTCTACCTGCAGGTGATAGACTGTGTTCAGGTACTACCTGCAGGTGATAGACTGTGTTCAGGTTCTACCTGCAGGTGATAGACTGTGTTCAGGTCCCAGTGTTAGAGATTCGCTTTACTGCAGAACAGACTATTTACTGTACTCTCCCTATCTCTCCCTCCCTATCTGTCTGTGTCTCTGCCTCTCTCTCTCTCTCTCTCCCTCCCCCCCCTTTCTCTCTCTGCTCCCAGCTGAGCTTCCAGCACAAGGTGGGGGTTTTGTACTGCAGGGCGGGGCAGAGCAGTGAGGAGGAGATGTACAACAATGAGAGTGGTGGCCCCGCCCTGGAGGAGTTCCTGGACCTGCTGGGACAGAGGGTTCGCCTCAAGGGCTTCACCAAGTACCGTGCCCAGCTGGACAACAAGAGTACGACACACGCATATTCACACACATGCTCTCTCACACACACACACACACACACATAATATTCTTGACTTTCCCCTCCAGTGTTACTGATGATATGTAATCTTCTCTGATGAACATGAAAGTTCCCCATCCTGGTGTGTTTTAACCCTGAATGTTCTCCTGGTCTCCAGCGGACTCCACAGGAACACACTCTCTCTACACCACCTACAAGGACTATGAGCTCATGTTCCATGTGTCCACTCTACTGCCCTACACCCCAAACAACAGACAGCAGGTGGGCTACAGTCCTACACACACACACACACACACACACACACACACACACACACACACACACACACACACACACACACACACACACACACAGGTCCAGGTGTCTACATATTCTGTGGTTTTTAAAGATTCGTCCAATCCAGGTTTCTGTCAATCTTTCCCGGAACCTCATTTTGTTTCCGTAACGACCTGGCGAAACCGGGGAGTGTTGCCGTGACAACCGTGCCCCCGTCTGTCTCCCAGTTTCCTTTTTCATCAGCCTGTCCCCACGGCGACTGCCTGGTGTGGTATTAGATGGAGCTCTGTGTCGATCTAATAAGGGGGATTAATTAGATCTGGTGACAGGCAGGAGATGGCCTAATAAAGACCTGGATAGAGCGCTCCACTAGCCTTGTCCTAGCCCAGCCCCTAGCTCAGCCCCTAACCCAGCCCCTAACCCAGCCCCTAGTTCAGCCCCTAAACCAGCCCTTAGTTCAGCCCCTAACCCCGCCCCTAGTTCAGCCCCTAAACCAGCCCTTAGTTCAGCCCCTAACCCAGCCCCTAGTTCAGCCCCTAACCCAGCCCCTAGGTCAGCCCCTAACCCCGCCCCTAGGTCAGCCCCTAACCCAGCCCTTAGTTCAGCCCCTAACCCAGCCCCTAGTTCAGCCCCTAACCCAGCCCCTAGGTCAGCCCCTAACCCAGCCCCTAGTTCAGCCCCTAACCCAGCCCTTAGTTCAGCCCCTAACCCAGCCCCTAGTTCAGCCCCTAACCCAGCCCTTAGTTCAGCCCCTAGTTCAGCCCCTAACCCAGCCCCTAGTTCAGCCCCTAACCCAGCCCTTAGTTCAGCCCCTAACCCAGCCCCTAGTTCAGCCCCTAACCCAGCCCTTAGTTCAGCCCCTAACCCAGCCCCTAGTTCAGCCCCTAACCCAGCCCCTAGTTCAGCCCCTAACCCAGCCCCTAGTTCAGCCCCTAACCCAGCCCTTAGTTCAGCCCCTAACCCAGCCCCTAGTTCAGCCCGTAACCCAGCCCTTAGTTCAGCCCCTAACCCAGCCCCTAGGTCAGCCCCTAACCCAGCCCCTAGTTCAGCCCCTAACCCAGCCCTTAGTTCAGCCCCTAACCCAGCCCCTAGTTCAGCCCCTAACCCAGCCCCTAGTTCAGCCCCTAACCCAGCCCTTAGTTCAGCCCCTAACCCAGCCCCTAGGTCAGCCCCTAACCCAGCCCTTAGTTCAGCCCCTAACCCAGCCCCTAGTTCAGCCCCTAACCCAGCCCCTAGTTCAGCCCCTAACCCAGCCCTTAGTTCAGCCCCTAACCCAGCCCCTAGTTCAGCCCCTAACCCAGCCCTTAGTTCAGCCCCTAACCCAGCCCTTAGTTCAGCCCCTAACCCAGCCCCTAGTTCAGCCCCTAACCCAGCCCTTAGTTCAGCCCCTAACCCAGCCCCTAGTTCAGCCCCTAACCCAGCCCCTAGGTCAGCCCCTAACCCAGCCCTTAGTTCAGCCCCTAACCCAGCCCCTAGTTCAGCCCCTAACCCAGCCCCTAGTTCAGCCCCTAACCCAGCCCCTAGTTCAGCCCCTAACCCAGCCCCTAGTTCAGCCCCTAACCCAGCCCCTAGTTCAGCCCCTAACCCAGCCCTTAGTTCAGCCCCTAGTTCAGCCCCTAACCCAGCCCTTAGTTCAGCCCCTAGTTCAGCCCCTAACCCAGCCCCTAGTTCAGCCCCTAACCCAGCCCCTAGTTCAGCCCCTAACCCAGCCCTTAGTTCAGCCCCTAGTTCAGCCCCTAACCCAGCCCCTAGTTCAGCCCCTAACCCAGCCCCTAGTTCAGCCCCTAACCCAGCCCCTAGTTCAGCCCCTAACCCAGCCCCTAGTTCAGCCCCTAACCCAGCCCCTAGTTCAGCCCCTAACCCAGCCCCTAGTTCAGCCCCTAACCCAGCCCCTAGGTCAGCCCCTAACCCAGCCCCTAGTTCAGCCCCTAACCCAGCCCCTAGGTCAGCCCCTAACCCAGCCCTTAGTTCAGCCCCTAACCCAGCTCTTAGTTCAGCCCCTAACCCAGCCCCTAGGTCAGCCCCTAACCCCGCCCCTAGGTCAGCCCCTAACCCAGCCCTTAGTTCAGCCCCTAACCCCGCCCCTAGTTCAGCCCCTAACCCAGCCCTTAGTTCAGCCTCCTTGTTATTTATTTGTGTTATTTGTTATTTGTATAATAATTGTAGTGTATGTTTCATTGTATTCATTTTTATTATTATGCCACATGTCACGGGCTAACCCCGCCCTTAGTTCAGCCCCTAACCCAGCCCCTAGGTCAGCCCCTGACCCCGCCCCTAGCCCAGCCCTTAGTTCAGCCCCTAACCCAGCCCCTAGTTCAGCCCCTAACCCCCCGCCCCTAGCTCCTCCTCAGTTGTTTGAATCTCCAGTATTTGTTAATTACTCCTCCAATTCCATTTTGGTGTTTGGGATTAGCATCAAATCCCTGATGATAATCTTTCCATCGGCCTGAGAACTCGCCCTTTCCTCTTTCAATCCCACTCCCCCTTGTGCCCCTTGGCAGCTCTCCATGGCAACCAGTCCAATACCTGCCTGTGCCAAATCCTGAAGTGTAAAATGTAAATAGTTTTAGCAGGTTGAAGATTAGGTTACAGTGTGTCTGCTCCAGTATCCCTGAGTATATTGGTTTTCCATAACATCTGGTCAGTCCACAGCTGGACGCATTGAAATGACTGGAAGAACTTCAGTGATCTAATAGAACTGAACACCAATGCTCCACTGTTGCAGTGGAATCCAGTGTCAGTTCACTTGTGAGTTGTGCTGTGTTAGAGCAGCTAGGAGCCTCTAGCCAGGCTCTCACCTTCCCTACAACAGCAAACAAGGCAGTCTCACCACTTTCTCTGCAAACAGCACAAATCCTTTTTCCCCAGTTGTCTTCTCTTTCCTCTCTGTCCTGCAGCTCTTGAGGAAGAGGCACATTGGGAACGACATAGTGACCATCGTGTTCCAGGAGCCCGGCTCGCTGCCCTTCACCCCCAAGAACATCCGCTCTCACTTCCAGCACGTGTTCGTCCTGGTCAAGGTGCACAACCCCTGCACGGAGAACGTCTGCTACAGGTGGGTGGAGAGAGGCTGGCACAGCACAGCACACCTGGCCATGTGACGGCTGGTCCTGCTGGGGGGGCAGAAGGAGGCAATGACCATCTGAAATAGATTTCAGTGGCAGGAATGAGAGAACTTGTGGATGTGAAGTCGTTCCTAAAAGACGATTTAGATGAACATGTTTGCCTTTGATGTCTTCACATGAACCCTACCACATGAACCCTATAGAGTATAGAAGGGACCTCAAAGAGCTCTTTTTGATGATAGTTGTTCCCCCATTAAATGTTGACCTTTTGAAGCTTTATTCCCTGCTTTTAACCACTACTTCCTTCTTCTTGAAAGTACTTACCTAATTACTACTTACTACTACTGCTTAGTACTTACTCCTAATGACTCCTTCCTGCTGCTAACTTCCTGTTTCTCCCCAGTGTGGCTGTATCACGGTCTAAAGACGTCCCTCCCTTCGGCCCGCCCCTCCCCAAGGGTGTGACCTTCCCCAAGTCGGCTGTGTTCCGGGACTTCCTGTTGGCCAAGGTCATCAACGGGGAGAACGCCGCCCACAAGTCAGAAAAGTTCCGCGCCATGGCAACGCGCACACGTCAGGAGTACCTGAGGGACCTGGCGGAGAACTTTGTGAGCACGGCCACCATCGACTCAGCGGTGAAGTTCAGCTTCATAACTCTGGGAGCCAAGAAGAAGGAGAAGAGCCGCCCTCGAAGGAACGCTCACCTGCTGAGCCTGGGAGCCATCACCTGGAGCGTCAGCGCTCGAGACTTCGGCCAGGCCGCTGATGTGGACTGTCTGCTGGGGATCTCCAACGAGTTCATCGTCCTGATAGAGGAGGAATCCAGAAATGTGGTGTTCAACTGCTCCTGCCGCGACGTGATTGGCTGGACCTCGGGGATCATGAGCATTAAGATCTTCTATGAGCGTGGGGAGTGTATCCTGCTGGCAGCCCATGACAGCTGTGGAGACGATGTTAGGGAGATGGTCCAGAGGCTGGAGGTAAGACTGGTTCCTCTCACTGCTAGTTCCCCTCTGCTGGTTCCTCTCACTGCTGATTCCCCTCTGCTGGTTCCCCTCTGCTGGTTCCCCTCTCTGCTGGTCTCTCTGGGCCCTGATCTGCCTCTAGCCTCTACACTCTAGAGACCCCATGGAGAGGCCAGGTCCTTGGCCATCCTCCCTCCCCTGACAAACAGCACCTGGTGCTTCAGCTGGTCCTCTCAGAACCCCCCCCCCCCCCCCGTCTCCTTGTTCAGGACCCAGAGGACACAGCAGGATACATTAGCATGTATGATGAGCCAGGGAATATCCCTCTCTCATTAGCTCTGCTGATCTGCTCTCACTGTCCACTCACCCACACATCGGGGGGTTTTGAGGCAAATTAAAGGTAAAAATCCACTGAGTTGATTAAAAAGGAGCTGGCCAATCATCATGGCTGGGTGTCTTCTCTGCCCGTCCATGTGATGTGTGAAGACAGCTGGGTGTCCTGGTTCCTGTAGCTGGCCAGGTCTTCAGCTGGTCTGAAGTCAGCTGGAGGAGCTGAGTGTCTGTCCTGGTTCCTGTAGCTGTCCAGGTCTTCAGCTGGTCTGAAGTCAGCTAGAGGAGCTGAGTGTCTGTCCTGGTTCCTGTAGCTGGCCAGGTCTTTAGCTGGTCTGAAGTCAGCTGGAGGAGCTGAGTGTGTCTGGCAGGGTTAGATGCTGAGCCACAGCAGTTCCCTCTGAAGGTGCGATCTTCATGTTCATGGCTGAAGACTTCCTGGCTGTTGTCAGGTTGTGATTGGTTGGACCCAGGTAGTGTAAACTACCTGGAGAGGTAATATCAGCTCTATTATGATAATGTATTCAGAGCCCTCACATCCTTCACGTGGGATAATGAGTGTCCTTTCAGATTTCTCCTCCACAGATTCAGGATGCTGTGAAGTGAACAAAGGCACATTAATCTGCAGGCTGGGTCGAATCAAGCGCCCTCTATCAGGGCATTTATAGAGCTATTATTTAATGAGTTTCCTTCGAATGCCTGTTTGATTTATTTGGTATTGTTGCGCCCTGTAGCAGCACACTGAAGGGGGTAAAACTCAAACCACATATATCTGCGACCCCTGATCCATAGGACTATTTCTTTTTTGAGCGGTCCTCGATGCACCGATCAGAGTAATTGTTTTTTCAGGCAGGTCATCTCACCTGAGAGCTGCTACAGTCTATCAGATTACCTCCTGGGGCAGGGCGGGTCTTTTTAATCTAAAACACCGTTCATGGTATTAACTTGTTGTCCCACAAATCATTTTAGTGCTGAATCTTTTCCGTTGTTTTTTTTGCTGACCATATCTGTAAACACTCAGTTGTATTTGAAAACATCTGCAGGATTTGCAGGAGCGTTCAGTTTCCCTGGATGTGGTGGAGGATGAGGAGCAGCACTGTGTGACAGGCCAGCCTGGGTTTACAGCTGCTCTGTTGTCCAGCTCATCATGTGGCTCAGTGTGTTCCGCTAAAGGATTTATGGAGCTCAGCCTGGCAGTTGGTAAATGACCCCCCCTGTCACTGCCAGGTCTCCCCCACTACAGCAGCTCCAGGATGGGATCAGCTTCCAGGAAGCTGCCTGGTCCAGCTGGGACTCCCATCATCCCACACCAACACTCTCATGAGGAGCTAGGCTCCAGTTGTATCAGGGTCTAGTGTGGTGTTGACAGGCTGTGTGTGTGTGTGTTGTGTATTAGACCCACTAACTTAAGCATCTCCTCAGGAGCCAGTGGCTTGTGTTGAAGGTGTTGGGTCTGACTCTGCTGCAACTGTATGTGATTGTTGTGACTGTTATGGCTGTGTCTGTTAGCAGTACGAGGCTGTGTCTGTTAGCAGTACGAGGCTGTGTCTGCTAGCAGTACGAGGCTGTGTCTGTTAGCAGTACGAGGCTGTGTCTGTTAGCAGTTCGAGGCTGTGTCTGTTAGCAGTACGAGACTGTCTGCTAGCAGTACGAGGCTGTGTCTGTTAGCAGTACGAGGCTGTGTCTGTTGGCAGTACGAGGCTGTGTCTGTTGGCAGTACGAGGCTGTGTCTGTTAGCAGTACGAGGCTGTGTCTGCTAGCAGTACATGGATGTGTCTGTTAGCAGTACGAGGCTGTGTCTGTTAGCAGTACAAGGCTGTGTCTGTTTGCAGTACGAGGCTGTGTCTGTTAGCAGTACGAGGCTGTGTCTGTTGGCCCCTGATGTCTTCCTCTTGAAAGCTTTCTTTATTAGATTAGCAACACAAACGCACCAAGGCTGCATCTTAGTGTTTGTTTACATGAGGACACCGCCTGAGGAGGCTTGTTTCTGATTCCCCCTGTTCGCCTTGGCTGTGTGTGTGTGTCTGTGTGTCTGTGTGTCTGTGTGTCTGTTTGTGTGTGTGCAGGGGACTGTTTGCTCAAGGCTTCTGATGTTTGATTTGCCTTATGTTCTCTCTCTATCTCCTCCTCTGTGTCTCTGTCTCTCTGTCTCTGTGTCTCTGTGTCTCTGTGTCTCTCTGTCTCATGTCTCTGTGTCTCTCTGTCTCATGTCTCATGTCTCTGTGTCTCTCTGTCTCTCTGTCTCATGTCTCTGTGTCTCTCTGTCTCATGTCTCTGTGTCTCATGTCTCTGCGTTGCTCCAGATCGTGACCCGTGGCTGTGAGACGTCAGAGATGACCCTAAGGAGGAACGCTCTGGGCCAGCTGGGCTTCCACGTCAACTTTGAGGGCGTGGTGGCAGATGTGGAGCCCTTCGGCTTTGCCTGGAAGGCGGGGCTTCGCCAGGGCAGCCGGCTGGTGGAGATCTGCAAGGTTGCCGTGGCGACCCTCACCCACGAGCAGATGATTGACCTCCTGAGGACGTCCGTCAGCGTGAAGGTGGTCATCATCCAGCCACACCAGGACGGCGCCCCCCGCAGGTACCTGCTGGAACTGAACCTCCACACACACACACACCATAAACACACACCTTCCCTGACCAGCAGGAAGATCTTCATGGGATCATCAAGTCACGCCACGTCTGAAATGAGGTCATCACTAAATCCTAGCCAGTATGCTAGATCCTGTGCGGGCTGGTTAATCCTGCATGCAGACCTCAGGTGTTCGTCTGTGTGTTCTTACAGTATCACATGCAGTCGTAATGACTGTGTGAATGGATGTATTTGTTAAGGTTGCAGCTGAACAGGCTATTAGAGATGCAGACGGGAGCAGAAAAGAACATTTTCTGCCTCTCTCTCTAATTGGCTTGTGGCATTGTGCCAAATGTGCCTCTGTATTGAAAGCGATTTGCATAAAAAAACACTAAGATTTGAATGTTCCTGGAGTTCATGGATTTCTGAAGCTGCAAACAAGGTGACTACTCTGGAAAACACTGTGGTTCTAGTTTCTGTTCTCTAATGGAAGGAAGGAACCTCAGTTAAGATGAATGAGAGAAGGAAGAGGAGATCCAGACAGATGCAACTGACAGCTGGAGGAACACTGTTCTAACCTGGAGAACAGCTGACAAGAGGAACACTGTTCTACCCTGGAGAACAGCTGACAAGAGGAACACTGTTCTACCCTGGAGAACAGCTGACAAGAGGAACACTGTTCTACCCTGGAGAACAGCTGACAAGAGGAACACTGTTCTACCCTGGAGAACAGCTGGCAGCTGGAGGAACACTGTTCTAACCTGGAGAACAGCTGACAAGAGGAACACTGTTCTACCCTGGAGAACAGCTGACAAGAGGAACACTGTTCTACCCTGGAGAACAGCTGACAAGAGGAACACTGTTCTACCCTGGAGAACAGCTGACAAGAGGAACACTGTTCTACCCTGGAGAACAGCTGGCAGCTGGAGGAACACTGTTCTAACCTGGAGAACAGCTGGCAGCTGGAGGAACACTGTTCTAACCTGGAGAACAGCTGGCAGCTGGAGGAACACTGTTCTAACCTGGAGAACAGCTGGCAGCTGGAGGAACACTGTTCTAACCTGGAGAACAGCTGACAGCTGGAGGAACACTGTTCTAACCTGGAGAATAGCTGACAGCTGGAGGAACACTGTTCTAACCTGGAGAACAGCTGACAAGAGGAACACTGTTCTACCCTGGAGAACAGCTGACAAGAGGAACACTGTTCTACCCTGGAGAACAGCTGACAAGAGGAACACTGTTCTACCCTGGAGAACAGCTGACAAGAGGAACACTGTTCTACCCTGGAGAACAGCTGACAAGAGGAACACTGTTCTACCCTGGAGAACAGCTGGCAGCTGGAGGAACACTGTTCTAACCTGGAGAACAGCTGGCAGCTGGAGGAACACTGTTCTAACCTGGAGAACAGCTGGCAGCTGGAGGAACACTGTTCTAACCTGGAGAACAGCTGGCAGCTGGAGGAACACTGTTCTAACCTGGAGAACAGCTGGCAGCTGGAGGAACACTGTTCTAACCTGGAGAACAGCTGGCAGCTGGAGGAACACTGTTCTAACCTGGAGAACAGCTGACAGCTGGAGGAACACTGTTCTAACCTGGAGAATAGCTGACAGCTGGAGGAACACTGTTCTAACCTGGAGAACAGCTGACAGCTGGAGGAACACTGTTCTAACCTGGAGAACAGCTGACAGCTGGAGGAACACTGTTCTAACCTGGAGAACAGCTGACAGCTGGAGGAACACTGTTCTAACCTGGAGAACAGCTGGCAGCTGGAGGAACACTGTTCTAACCTGGAGAACAGCTGGCAGCTGGAGGAACACTGTTCTAACCTGGAGAACAGCTGACAGCTGGAGGAACACTGTTCTAACCTGGAGAATAGCTGGCAGCTGGAGGAACACTGTTCTAACCTGGAGAACAGCTGGCAGCTGGAGGAACACTGTTCTAACCTGGAGAACAGCTGACAGCTGGAGGAACACTGTTCTAACCTGGAGAACAGCTGGCAGCTGGAGGAACACTGTTCTAACCTGGAGAACAGCTGGCAGCTGGAGGAACACTGTTCTAACCTGGAGAACAGCTGACAGCTGGAGGAACACTGTTCTAACCTGGAGAACAGCTGGCAGCTGGAGGAACACTGTTCTAACCTGGAGAACAGCTGACAGCTGGAGGAACACTGTTCTAACCTGGAGAACAGCTGACAGCTGGCAAACCTTCCTTCTCTGCCTTGTGTGTCGTCTCAGTCTAGGTTTTTGGATCAGTCTAGGACAGTCTGCCTCCATAAAACCCTTCAGACAGTCTGCCTCCGTACAGACCTTCAGACAGCCTGCCTCCATACAGACTGTCAGAAGTCAGTCCTCCAAACTCTGTCTTCCTTTAGAGATAGCCTTTCTTCAGAGTCAGTCTTCCTTTAGAGACAGTCTTTCTTCTGAGTCAGTCTTCCTGTAGAGCCAGTCTTCCCACAGATGGTTGATGACAGCGGTGGTGGTCTGTGATGTCACCACTACAGCTCTGGCAGAAGCTGCTGTAATCCTCTTATCAGGATGTGGGATGATACATCATGATACAATCATCATCTGACTTCAGAGAGGCAGAAAAAGACAAAACAAACAGCTTCCTGTAGCAGCCCTCCTTCCTGTGGGTGTGTCTGACCTGTGGGTGTGTCTGACCTGTGGGTGTGTCTGACCTGTGGGTGTGTCTGACCTGTGGGTGTGTCTGACCTGTGAGTGTGTCTGACCTGTGGGTGTGTCTGACCTGTGGGTGTGTCTGACTTGTGGGTGTGTCTGACCTGTGGGTGTGTCTGAAGAAGGGTCTGTTCTGTTAGAGAAACAGTCTGTTCCCTGACCACCTTATCATGGAAAAAGATGCTTATATAAATGTGGACCGGCCTGTTGCTCTGGATAGAGTATATACATTAAGTATATTGGCCTATATATAATGTACATCATGGTTCAAGGTTGACCCATCTACTGTAGTAAAGCTCGCCAGCAGATGGTCGGTACAGATTACAGTGAGTTTGTAGTGCAGAGACCCTGTCTGAGGAGAGACCAGAGCCACCCTCCTGTCTGGAGAGAGACCAGAGCCACCCTCCTGTCTGAGGAGAGACCAGAGCCACCCTCCTGTCTGAGGAGAGACCAGAGCCACCCTCCTGTCTGAGGAGAGACCAGAGCCACCCTCCTGTCTGGAGAGAGACCAGAGCCACCCTCCTGTCTGGAGAGAGACCAGAGCCACCCTCCTGTCTGGAGAGAGACCAGAGCCACCCTCCTGTCTGGAGAGAGACCAGAGCCACCCTCCTGTCTGGAGAGAGACCAGAGCCACCCTCCTGTCTGGAGAGAGACCAGAGCCACCCTCCTGTCTGAGGAGAGACCAGAGCCACCCTCCTGTCTGGAGAGAGACCAGAGCCACCCTCCTGTCTGGAGAGAGACCAGAGCCACCCTCCTGTCTGGAGAGAGACCAGAGCCACCCTCCTGTCTGAGGAGAGACCAGAGCCACCCTCCTGTCTGGAGAGAGACCAGAGCCACCCTCCTGTCTGGAGAGACCAGAGCCACCCTCCTGTCTGGAGAGAGACCAGAGCCACCCTCCTGTCTGAGGAGAGACCAGAGCCACCCTCCTGTCTGGAGAGAGACCAGAGCCACCCTCCTGTCTGGAGAGAGACCAGAGCCACCCTCCTGTCTGGAGAGACCAGAGCCACCCTCGTGTCTGGAGAGAGACCAGAGCCACCCTCCTGTCTGAGGAGAGACCAGAGCCACCCTCCTGTCTGAGGAGAGACCAGAGCCCCCCAGCACCAGCCTTCCAAACACAGACATGAGTGACTGTCACAGATCTAGGGTCCCTCTCCTAGGAGGGGGGTCAGAGGTCACAGTAAAACTCTCGAGGGTCCTCAAGCCCCCTCCCTCCCCGCCCCCACTGCACATATCTGAGCAGTTAAAGTGTCACAGACTACAATGAGCTCTACAGTTTCTCCTCTATGATCTCAAGGGAAAGGAATTTAGCACTCCGACAGGCCTTCCTGACCAGAGAGATACAGAGAGGAGTCTGGGTCTGCTGGAGCCTCAGACAGGGAGACTGGCCCCTCACTGCCCACAGGACCAGCACCTCCTTCAGGCTCCGAGGGGGGCGCCTCACCCCTCCTCACCCAATAAAAGTGGTTCTCTAAATACAAGGTTTTCATCTTTCTTCTCTCTAAGACCACATCTCTCTCCTATGAGACCACATCTCTCTTTTCTGAGACCACATCTCTCTCCTATGAGACCACATCTCTCTTTTCTGAGACTACATCTCTCTCCTATGAGACCACATCTCTCTTTTCTGAGACCACATCTCTCTCCTATGAGACCACATCTCTCTTTTCTGAGACTACATCTCTCTCCTATGAGACCACATCTCTCTTTTCTGAGACCACATCTCTCTCCTATGAGACCACATCTCTCTTTTCTGAGACCACATCTCTCTCCTATGAGACCACATCTCTCTTTTCTGAGACCACATCTCTCTCCTATGAGACCACATCTCTCTTTTCTGAGACCACATCTCTCTCCTATGAGACCACATCTCTCTTTTCTGAGACTACATCTCTCTCCTATGAGACCACATCTCTCTTTTCTGAGACCACATCTCTCTCCTATGAGACCACATCTCTCTTTTCTGAGACCACATCTCTCTCCTATGAGACCACATCTCTCTTTTCTGAGACTACATCTCTCTTCTCACACAGAACCCCATGGGATCTCTCTTTATCCATGTCCTGAAAGTTGACCGTCCCTTTTGAAGGTTTAGCTGTGATTGGTCTCTCAGCCTGTAACCCTCAGCTCTAATATTAGCCTAACCTAGAACTCTTGAGGCAGGATGTGGTTGGGTGTCTGTGCGGTGGAGGTTTGAAAAAGCTCACTACAGATCTGACTAACGAGGGAGCGAAGACAAACCGTAAGAAGCAGCTTCAGGTTGTGATGCCAACACACAGGGCGCTTTGTGTGTGAGTGTGTGTGTGTCGTGAAGGAAAAACACAGGGTTGTGTGTGTTGTACTTGTGTGTCTCTTCCTCCTCATGTGTGCTGCTCAGTGGCAGATAGAGAAGGGCAGTGTTGACATTTCCTGTGACGTGATGTCAGGATTCTTATCCTCCATCTTCATCCTGAGGTTCCTCTGCCACCATCCTGCCAACATCTAATCAGGTGCCACATCCACCAGGAAGCTGTGAGAAGGTCACACCACCGCAGTGCTGCAGTCAATCCCACAATCCTCTGCTGAGATGTGTCACTAAAGCAGCCATCAGGAAGTAACCAGCTCATGGAAGTGGAGTTCCAACATTGACACACTTGTCACCTTCATCCTTAGATGGGTTCCCCTGAGGGAGAGAGAGAGGGGGGGGGTTTGAACCGTGAACCTGAGGTGTGGCACGAGGCCTGAGGTGAGAGTGTGCAAGAAGATGTTGGGGGGGGGGGGGGGGAGCTGTGTTGTGTGTCCTTCTGTCTTGAGGGATGCACAGTTAATCTGCCTAATGACTGTTCCGCCTTTTGAAAAGGTCATTAAGCAACACCTCTGTGTTTAACACGGTCACTAACAGCTTCACCCTGCCGCACCTCTCCTAACACAGGAGACCAGTGGAGGTGTTGATGAACTGTGTTTGACCAGTGGTAAAGAGACAGATGGGATGTTGGGATGGAGGTGATGATGATGATGATGGTTCAGGGTCACTTCCACATGATCTGACACTCTTGGCTGACACAGAATCCAGGCAACTTCTTCAGGAGAAGATCTAATGCTGCTTTAATATTCCACCTATCATGTTCATTATGCATGTCGCATCCAGTATTAATGACCAGCCTCTTAGATATAGTGCCAATAGTATTGCACGTCTTCTACAGGAGATCAACTTGACCTTGACACAGAACAGATGTGACAGGGGGGGTGGAGGGAGGGGGAGGAGCTGGATGCTGATTGGTTCATGTCGCACACACTGTCATACTCCCATTGGACCCCAGCAGTAAACAGCCTCGCCAGCAATGTCCTAGATTGATAAAAGGCTCTTTCTGAGCAGGATTAGGACCCCCTCATGCACACACACGTACACTCTCTCACATACACTCACACACACTCACATGCACACACACACACACACACACACCACAGCCTGTGCAATCAGTGGACCGACGACTGTATACACACCCCCCTCCAGTATGTATACAACAGACCTGCCCTCCCAGTGGGTCCTGGAAGATAGAGCTGGAGGATGGGGGAGGGAGGATGCGGGGGGTTGGATGGGGGAGGGGGGGCAGTGTAATCATTGGGGTTTCGCTTGAGGTGGTTTTGGAGTGCGTGGACACCCAGGCAGTTCCCCTGCTTGTGGAGAGCAGCGAGGCCTACAGACCAGTCTCACCACAGCTCTGTCTCTGCTGCTCTGGCCTGATCCAGAGACACAGCTCTGTCTCTGCTGCTCTGGCCTGATCCAGAGACACAGCTCTGTCTCTGCTGCTCTGGCCTGATCCAGAGACACAGCTCTGTCTCTGCTGCTCTGGCCTGATCCAGAGACACAGCTCTGTCTCTGCTGCTCTGGCCTGATCCAGAGACACAGGACATACTCTCTCACCTCAAGTGCCTTGCTGACTGGTGTGCCCCCCCGTCCTTCTCCCCCTCTCTGTCCTTCTCTCTCCCCCCCTCTCTGTCCTTCTGTCTCCCACCTCTCTGTCCTTTTCTCTCCCCCCCTCTCTGTCCTACTGTCTCCCCCCTCTCTGTCCTACTGTCTCCCCCCTCTGTCCTTCTCTCTCCCCCCCTCTCTGTCCTTCTCTCTCCCCCCCCCTCTCTGTCCTTCTCTCTCCCCCCCTCTCTGTCCTACTGTCTTCCCCCTCTCTGTCCTTCTCTCCCCCCCCCCCTCTCTGTCCTTCTCTCTCCCCCCCTCTCTGTCCTTCTCTCTCCCCCCCTCTCTGTCCTTCTCTCTCCTCCCCTGTCTCTCTCCCCTCTCCATTCCCCAGGGGCTGTTCTGAGCTGTACCGTATCCCCATGGTGGAGTACAAGGTGGACAGTGAGGGGATGCCCTGTGAGTACAAGACCCCCTTCAGGAGGAACACCACCTGGCACCGTGTCCCCACCCCAGCTGGCCCCCCGCTGCCCCGGGGCTCCCCCACCATGGGCCCCGAACGACCCCAAACTCAGCAGGTCCTCCAGCAGCCTCAAGCTGCTATCCCACGAAGCACCTCGTTTGACAGGAAGCTGCCTGACGGGTCCAGGTAGGGCACAACGCCACACACACTCAACCCCACACACACAACCACACACACACACAACCACACACACACACAACCACACACACACTGGGTTTTTACAGGTCGTGTTCAGCTGGTGGGTTGGTCACAGTCTTACTGCTGTGAGTTGAGGTGTGTAAACCAGCTGGTGATGTCACCATGATGTCATCATCATCCCCCTGATGATGGTCTGTGTTCTGCTGGTTCTGCTGGTTCCTGGTCCCTGTCCTCCTCAGGGACAGCTGCTCTCTGATGTGCAGGGCTGCTGTGCTCCTAATGACCCCCTGTGGTGCTGATAACCTTTCCAAGATGATGTCACCTCCTGTGACTCCCTGCTGGGACTCCTGCAGTCTAATGGCATCAGGACTCCCTCCCTCCCTCCCTCCCTCCCTCCCTCCCTCCCTCCCTCCCTTTCTCCCCTCCCTCCCTCCCTCTCTCCCCCCTCTCTCTTTCTCCCCTCCCTCCCTCCCTCCCTCCCTCCCTTTCTCCCCTCCCTCCCTCCCTCTCTCCCCCCTCTCTCTTTCTCCCCTCCCTCCCTCCCTCCCTCCCTCCCTCCCTCCCTCCCTCCCTCCCTCCCTCCCTCCCTCCCTCCCTTCCCTGAGGAGGTGACAAGGACACTGGTGTTGAGGCTCTCATCACAGCCAATTACTCTGGAAACAGAGATGGCGAGTGAGAGACAGACACAGACAGACAGACAGACAGACAGACAGACAGACACCCCTTGAGACCACTCCAGACATAGTGAAGAGGCAGCAGAGATGGAGAGTGAGGGACAGACAGACTGACACAGACAGACTGACACAGACAGACACTCCTTCAGACCACTCCAGACAGAGTGAAGAGGCAGCAGAGATGGAGAGTGAGGGACAGACAGACTGACACAGACAGACTGACACAGACAGACACTCCTTCAGACCACTCCAGACAGAGTGAAGAGGCAGCAGAGATGGAGAGTGAGGGACAGACAGACTGACACAGACAGACTGACACAGACAGACACTCCTTCAGACCACTCCAGACAGAGTGAAGAGGCAGCAGAGATGTTTCAGACCCCAGACTTGGTGTGTTTCTGGGGGTGCTGCAGTCTTGCTGCTCTGTCTTCTGTTGGCTGTGTTCTCCTCCTCCCACACAGAGAGGCTGAAACTGAGCATGTGTGAGTGAGGTGACTGTGTCAGCGCTCCTCTCACAGCTGAGCAGCTGTTCTCTCCTGCAGGGCTAACAGCAGCTCCCTGCTCTGCTCACAGCAGGACAGGCTCAGACCACCAGCACTCCCCAGGAGCTGCTGTTAGTCCAGGAGAGACTCATGATATCCCCTCCTGAAGATGTTTATCTGGGTCTGGTGGAGGCCTGTTACCTACAGCAGAGAGGCAGATCACCACCTTTACTAGTTACTGTTAATAGAGCTGCTACTAGGGCCTTTACTAGTTACTTTTAGTAGTAACTGTTACCAGTAATGCAGGGGACAGCGTCCAGCAGGAGACAGTGTCCAGTGTGTTTGCATGAACTCTAAACTTCCTGACAGGCCAGGGGAACTCTGGGATGTTTGTTGCTCCAGGAGGAGAAGGGGAACGAGCCTATAACACTCCCCTGTCGACCAATCAAATGCAGAAGCTGCTCTTGTTGAGACTGTGCTATGTGTTTTCAGATGTGTGGTCCATTCTAAAAGTTGTTTTAGTTGGTCGATTCGGAAAGCTTTCAGATTCGACCAATCAAAACAGCTTTCAGAATCAACCAATCAAAACAGCCATAAGAATAGACCAATCAAAACAGGTTTTAAAAGGTTACCCTTTTTTTAACCTCTATCTCTGGACTCTGTCCTTGGAACAAGACAGGACATTTCAAATGTCATGGGAACAGTTAGAGAACAAACCAGTTCTGTCAGTCAGAAGCAGAGGGCATGACAGGACTGCCCAGGGGAGGAACACAGTCTGGGGGGGAGGGGGGCTGTGTTAGCAGGCTGCTGGGGGTGACTGAGGGTGACTCAGGGTGACTGAGGGTGACTCAGGGTGACTCAGGGTGACTCAGGGTGAGTGAGGGTGACTCAGGGTGACTCAGGGTGAGTGAGGGTGACTCAGGGTGAGTGAGGGTGACTCAGGGTGAGTGAGGGTGACTCAGGGTGACTGAGGGTGACTCAGGGTGACTCAGGGTGACTGAGGGTGTGTGTGTCCATCATCAGGGCTGTGCTGGACATGGAGAACCCCCAGGTGACTGTGTGTAGCCAGAGTGAGCAGCCATACCGGAGTTCCCCCAGTAACCAGTCCTCCTCCAGTGATCCTGGACCCTGCAGCAGCAGCAGCACAGGCTGGACACAGCAGCACGGATACGACAGGTACACACACACACACACACCCACACACACAGCAGCACGGATACGACAGGTACACACACACACACACACCCACACACACAGCAGCACGGATACGACAGGTACACACACACACACACACCCACACACACAGCAGCACGGATACGACAGGTACACACACACACACACACCCACACACAGCAGCACGGATACGACAGGTACACACACACACACACACACACACACACAGCAGCACGGATACGACAGGTACACACACACACACACACACACACACACACACCCACACCACACAGCAGCACAGATACGACAGGTACACACACACCCACTAACACACACACACACACTGTGCTGTGCCCCTGCTGTCAGCACCATGTGACCCTGTTCTCCTGTCCTGCAGTTGTCCCTCCCCCCGTCCCTGCAGGAGCGTTTGGGAGAGCAGCAGGGAGAGGGGGGCACGAGGGAGAGAGAGGCCACTCTGGAGAGGACCCGCTCAGCAGGTGAGGACCCCTCTAGGTGAGGAGGACCCCTCTAGGTGAGGAGGACCCCTCTGTAGGTGAGGACCCCTCTAGGTGAGGAGGACCCCTCTGTAGGTGAGGACCCCTCTAGGTGAGGAGGACCCCTCTAGGTGAGGAGGACCCCTCTGTAGGTGAGGACCCCTCTAGGTGAGGAGTACCCCTCTAGGTGAGGAGGACCCCCTCTAGGTGAGGACCCGCTCTAGGTGAGGACCCCTCTGTAGGTGAGGACCCCTCTAGGTGAGGAGGACCCCCTCTGTAGGTGAGGACCCCTCTAGGTGAGGAGGACCCCTCTAGGTGAGGACCCCTCTAGGTGAGGACCCCTCTAGGTGAGGAGTACCCCTCTAGGTGAGGAGGACCCCTCTAGGTGAGGACCCCTCTAGGTGAGGAGGACCCCTCTAGGTGAGGAGGACCCCCTCTAGGTGAGGACCCCCTCTAGGTGAGGAGTACCCCTCTAGGTGAGGAGGACCCCTCTAGGTGAGGAGGACCCGTCTGTAGGTGAGGAGGACCCCCTCTAGGTGAGGAGGACCCCTCTGTAGGTGAGGACCCGCTCAGCAGGTGAGGACCCCCTCTAGGTGAGGGAGGACCCCTCTGTAGGTGAGGACCCCTCTAGGTGAGGACCCCTCTGTAGGTGAGGACCCCTCTGTAGGTGAGGACCCCTCTGTAGGTGAGGACTCCTCTGTAGGTGAGGACCCCTCTGTAGGTGAGGACCCCTCTGTAGGTGAGGACCACTCTGTAGGTGGATCTCCTCTCTCTATCTCTCCTCTATCTCTCACCTCTCTCCTCTTGCCTCCCCTCCCTCCCCCCCTCCTCCCCCCTCCTGTCTGCAGAGGCCAGGTGGCCCCTCCCCTCCACCAAGGTCCTCAGCTCCCTGAAGCAGCAGGAGGGGAACAAGGACTCCAACAAGCTGTCCAGGGTGAGTATCTGGAGGCCTGTGTGAGGGTGAGGGTGGGTGAGGTCTCTCTTCTCCTCCCTCCCTCCCCTCCCTCCCTCCCTCCCTCCCTCCCTCCCTCCCTCCCTCCCTCCCTCCCTCCCTTCCAACCTCCCTCCCCTCCTCCTCCCTCCCTCCCTCCTCCTCCAACCTCCCCTGCTCCCTCCCTCCCTCCCTCCCTCCTCCTCCAACCTCCCTGCTCCCTCCCTCCCTCCGTGTGGCAGCTCAGACTGGAGGCCTGCTTTTAATAAGTGCTGTCATGACAGTGCTGTGCCACAGGCCTGCAGTCTGCAGTGCTGTTAGCTGCTGTCCTCTGATAAGGACAACTGACCTCACTGGGATGAACACAGCTCACGCCTCAACACTCTCTCTCTCTCTCTCTCTCTACCTCTGTATCTACCTCTCTCTCCCACACTCCCTCTCTCTCTCTCTCTCTCTCTCTCTCTCTCTCCCACACTCCCTCTCTCTCTCTCTCTCCCTCTCTACCTCTGTATCTACCTCTCTCCCCACACACTCCCTCTCTCTCTCTCTCTCTCTCTCCCTCTCTACCTCTGTATCTACCTCTCTCTCCCACACTCCCTCTCTCTCTCTCTCTCTCTCTCCCTCTCTACCTCTGTATCTACCTCTCTCTCCACACACTCCCTCTCTCTCTCTCTCTCTCTCTCTCTCTCTCTCTCTCTCTACCTCTGTATCTACCTCTCTCTCCCACACTCCCTCTCTCTCTCTCTCTCTCCCTCTCTACCTCTGTATCTACCTCTCTCTCCCACACTCCCTCTCTCTCTCTCTCTCTCTCTCCCTCTCTACCTCTGTATCTACCTCTCTCTCCCACACACTCCCTCTCTCTCTCTCTCTCTCTCTCTCTCTCTCTCTCTCTCTCTCTCTCTCTCTCTCTACCTCTGTATCTACCTCTCTCTCCCACACTCCCTCTCTCTCTCTCTCTCCCTCTCTACCTCTGTATCTACCTCTCTCTCCCACACTCCCTCTCTCTCTCTCTCTCTCTCTCCCTCTCTACCTCTGTATCTACCTCTCTCTCCCACACACTCCCTCTCTCTCCCTCTCTCTCTCTCTCTCTCTCTCTACCTCTGTATCTACCTCTCTCTCCCACACTCCCTCTCTCTCGCCCTTCACTTTCTCTTCTCTCTCTCCATCGCTCTCTGTCACATTCCTTTCACCTCTCTCTCCTTTCACCCCTTCACATCTCTGCAGAGCTCCTTCATACGTCTTCAGCAGCCTCCCCAGCCCCGCTCTCCCCCCGGAGTCGCACTGTCGTAGCCGGACGTAGCAGCGTCTGAATCCAGGGACGAGGCTGCCTCCGTGTCCAGGGAGGACGAGTCTGAGTCAGGGAGACTCTCTTTCAGGTCAGAGGTCACCGAGGTGCACCCACCCCCTGCCTCCCGGCCCTCCCAGTGCCGATCCTGCCACAGCCTCTCACCCAGCGACAATTCTGATTGGCTGGGTGGAGCCGTGCCAGGCTCTGATTGGTCAGGGACACAACCGGGAAGTCTCAAAGATCTGTCTTCTGGGGTTTGAGACGCTGGAAGACTGGAGGAATCCCATCCAGGTGATTGGACAGGCTGTGACTGGACAGACAGGACTAACCTGTCCCTGGGAGGTGCTGTCTTACAGGAGGACACGTCTGCTGGGTCCAGGGAGGAGCTGTGTGGCTCAGGGACAGAGGGAGCTCCCTGGGTGGAGGACAGAGACTGCTGGATGAAGCTGAAGCTGGATCTGAAGGTGTTCCCTGGGTCAGGGAGTCTGGGCTGGGCAAGGCCGGGCTGGAGGCCTGGGGTCAGCTGGAGGTCACAGAAGGGTCTGTCCTGGGATCTGGACGGAGACCTCACAGCCTGACAGTCCTCCTGAGGAAGACAGGACGAGGAAGAGGAGGAGAGGAGGATGTGTCGACCCAGTGGGAGATCATCCATGGACGGTCGCTGCCGGCTTACAGACAGGGTGTCATTTGGCTCGGTGATGATGTCATCACGATCGTCCCTGCCAGCACTTCCAGATCCTCCGTTGTGCAGGCAGGTGGCGCTCCCCTCCTCCCCAGAGGAAGAGCTCTGAGGCCTGGGCAGCTCTGGCCTCACGCACCCTGGTCTGCGATGGAGCCTCTTACGGGTCAGGCTTCCAGCTGACTCAGAGGGCAGGACTGAGGCACCTGCTGACAGACAGATTAGCCGTTAAGCCTGACAGACACACAACAACAACAACTACACACCGAGGAGGACAACACAGCTTTAAGTTTGGCTCATGTCAGAGACGCTCTGTCTTCTGACCCCCTACAGGATTCCCCCTGTCATGTTTCACAAGGAGCTTCGCCCCGGAGAGTCCAGCTGGATCAGACACCCAGAGGAAGAGGCTCTTTTCCCACGAGATGGGAGAGTCCAGCTGCTGAGAAAATCCCCCCTGTCATTCTCACAGAAAGAGAGAGAGAGAGAGAGACAGAGAGAGAGAGACAGAGAGAGAGAGACAGAGAGAGAGAGAGACAGAGAGAGCGAGAGAAATAGCGAGAGAGACAGAGAGAGAGAGAGAGACAGACAGAGAGAGAGAGAGACAGAGAGAGCGAGTGAAAGAGCGAGAGAGACAGAGAGAGAGAGAGAGACAGAGAGAGAGACAGAGAGAGAGAGAGAGAGAGAGAGAGAGAGAGAGAGACAGAGAGAGAGACAGAGAGAGAGAGACAGAGAGAGAGACAGAGAGAGACAGAGAGAGAGAGAGAGCGTCCTTAACAGACAGCAGATGTGGTCTCACAGTTTAGACTGCCAAGTGGACTGTTAAGCTACACTGTGTGAACTGAACTCTGTTCTGTCCTCTGAAATACACTGACAACGTCTCCAGAAACTGCCCTTCCATCAACACAAATCACTGCAGTTACACTTTACATCCTACTGGTGGGTTAACTGTCCTGAGACACAGCCCTGCTGGACAGCTGTCCTGAGACACAGCCCTGCTGGACAGCTGTCCTGAGACACAGCCCTGCTGGACACCTGTCCTGAGACACAGCCCTGCTGGACAGCTGTCCTGAGACACAGCCCTGCTGGACAGCTGTCCTGAGACACAGCCCTACTGGACAGCTGTCCTGAGACACAGCCCTACTGGACACCTGTCCTGAGACACAGCGCTGCTGGACAGCTGTCCTGAGACACAGCCCTGCTGGACACCTGTCCTGAGACACAGCCCTGCTGGACAGCTGTCCTGAGACACAGCCCTGCTGGACAGCTGTCCTGAGACACAGCCCTACTGGACACCTGTCCTGAGACACAGCGCTGCTGGACAGCTGTCCTGAGACACAGCCCTGCTGGACACCTGTCCTGAGACACAGCCCTGCTGGACAGCTGTCCTGAGACACAGCGCTGCTGGACAGCTGTCCTGAGACACAGCCCTGCTGGACACCTGTCCTGAGACACAGCCTTGTTGGACAGCTGTCCTGAGACACAGCCCTGCTGGACAGCTGTCCTGAGACACAGCCCTGTTGGACAGCTGTCCTGAGACACAGTCCTGCTGGACACCTGTCCTGAGACACAGCCCTGCTGGACAGCTGTCCTGAGACACAGCCCTGCTGGACACCTGTCCTGAGACACAGCCCTGATGCAGATCCCTGCTGGACACAGACCAGCCACAGCAGACCTCAAAGGAGCCTTTGTGTACAGCTGTGCTGCTTCACTAGCTCTTTCTGCTTCCCACACTCACACACACACAGAGACACACACACACAGAGAAACACACACAGAGACACATACACAGACAGACACACACAGCGAAACAGACAGTTGAGGCTGCATTCAAACACGAAGCCTCCATCACAGAGGGGTCATTCAGAGGATCTGGCGCTGGAATCCCCACAGAGACAGAGAGACAGTTGAAAGAAGCTCAGACATGTTAGAGGAGGCTGATCATGTGATGCTCTGAAATCGACTGGATTTCATCTTATAAAGCTTCTCTCCCTGCAGGCCAGTGTTCTGGAGGGCCACGTGTGTCGCCTCTGTGCCAGTGAATGCTGTGTTTTACAGCAGGATGCAGAGACATTACAAGACCATGGAACAGACAAAGGAGTCACATGATCATGATGTCATGCTGCTGGTGTATTCAGCGCTCAGAGAGACCCAGAGGGAGAGACTCCATATAAGGGAGAGTGAGACAGACAGGCAGACAGGCAGAAAGACAGACAGGCAGACAGACAGACAGGCAGACAGGCAGAAAGACAGACAGGCAGAAAGACAGACAGACAGACAGGCAGAAAGACCTTCTCCTCAAGACCACAGCCCCACACTCAGGTTACATCACCACTCCATCTAGCCTGTCTCTCCAGACGTGGTCAGTGTAGCATGTCCCACCTGGGTAACCTGACACACACAGCAGCCAGGACCTCCCCACACTCACCATCTGGCTGCTGGGACACAGAAGAACCCCCTCCCTCTGTAGGGAGAGCAGATCTGAGGGGCCAAGAGGGGCAGGGAGGGGGCAGGGAGGGGAGGGGGCAGGGAGGGGAGGGGGCAGGGAGGGGAGGGGGCAGGGAGGGGAGGTGGGCTGGTGGATGCTTAGATTACACCAGGAATGGTCCTCCACACGAGAGAGGAAACATCCCACAATCCATTGTCAGAGGAAGTAGCCGTCTGCAGCTTGCCTGCATGTCACCTCCTTCCTGCCAACAGTAAGATAAAACATCTCGCCAAACAATTCAGAGAGAAAATACTCTGAAAAGAATGTTCGTGTGCATAATCTCTTCTACTAACACCCAAGTCTCATTTGACACATCAGTCTCTATGTCCGTCAATTACAGGGTCATTTAGAAAAGAAACTGAAGCAGAACAGAACCACAATGAAGCCTGAGAGAATGTTCTGCCCCCCCCCCCCCCCCTTCCTATAGTAAACACAGCCTCCCATTACCTCAGCAGAGTAGAGGCCTTCTTAGACCCCCCTATAGTAAACACAGCCTCCCATTAGTGGAAAGCTGCCACGTCAGCACAAGAGTACAAGAATGTGGAGGATCTCATAAAAACACAAACGTTAGGGGAGCGAAGCTAATCTGACTCCAGGACCTGGGGGCTCCAGTACCAATCAAGATGTGGTGTTAACGAGGTAACTTCAGGTTTAACCCAGGGGGTTTCTGTATTGGACTGAACCTGAAGATACCTCGTTAACGCCAAATCTTGACTGGTAGTACAGACCCCCCTCATCCACACCCCCCTCATCCACACCCCCCTCATCCACACCCCCCTCATCCACACCCCCCTCATCACCCTCCTGAGGAACATCCTGCTGGTCTGATGGGCACTTGTGACAAACCACAGCAGAGAAATAAGAGAAGTCAGGAAGTTTGTCACAAAGTCAGATGACATCCTAGTTGGTTTTCATGCCTGTAATAGACACCAGCTACACACCAGCTACACACCAGCTACACACCAGCTACACATCAGCTACACACCAGCTACACACCAGCTACACATCAGCTACACACCAGCTACACACCAGCTACACATCAGCTACACACAAGATAGACACCAGCTACACACCAGCTACACACCAGCTACACATCAGATACACACCAGCTACACACAAGCTACACACCAGCTACACATCAGCTACACACCAGCTACACACCAGCTACACACCAGCTACACATCAGCTACACACAAGATAGACACCAGCTACACACCAGATACACACCAGCTACACATCAGATACACACTAGCTATAGACACCAGATACACATCAGATACACAACAGCTACACACCAGCTACACACCAGCTACACATCAGCTACACACCAGCTACACACCAGCTACACATCAGCTACACACCAGCTACACACCAGCTACACATCAGCTACACACCAGCTACACACCAGCTACACACAAGATAGACACCAGCTACACACCAGCTACACACCAGCTACACATCAGATACACACCAGCTACACACAAGCTACACACCAGCTACACATCAGATACACACTAGCTATAGACACCAGATACACATCAGATACACAACAGCTACACACCAGCTACACACCAGCTACACATCAGCTACACATCAGCTACACACAAGATAGACACCAGCTACACACCAGCTACACACCATGCTACACATCAGATACACACCAGCTATAGACACCAGCTACACACCAGCTACACAACAGCTACACACCAGCTACACACCAGCTACACATACAGAGCCAGGCATGTTTGGCTCGGACAGCCGTGAACTTCCTGTCAAGTCACAAGGGAAACATAAAGCAGCTGAAAATTATGACCACACACTCTCTCTCTCTTTCACACACCCTTTCACACACTCTCTCACACACACACACACACACACACATCTTCCTCTTTCTCTGGTCCCTCTTTGTGTCTCTCTGTCTTCCCTCAACACAGCTTAGAAACACACACAGAGACTCCTCATGCTGGCTGCTCATTTGTGTGATCTGCACAGTATATAGTGTCACATGTAGGGACAGTGATCATAGTTATGGCTGCTGTGGCTGGTTTGGCTCACAGAACTGCCTCTTTGTTGTGGTTGAATCTGTCGTTTGTGTGCGAAAGTTTTTCCACAGACAGAAGCAAACGAAATAGGAATGTGATCCACTGCAGTTCGAAAGGTCAACATCAATCCATGTTGGGTAGAATGAGTCGTGTGTGGAAGGCAGAACGGGACCATATGGTTCACGTATAGAACCGTTCTCTGTGACCCAGAGACAGTGTGACAGTTGACACATCATAGCTGTTTCCAGAGAACAAACTGGCGCGATATGTTTACAGGTTAATTAAACCTGCATCTGCTGAAGCTCCTCTATAACCGTCAGCTAGATGACCTCGTTAACCTGACTGGACACAGAGGAAAGTCCTCTGCTGAGCGGGTCTCTGAAGATCATCACTGCCAAACAGCGAAGGAGGAGGTTTTTAATCCGATATTCATATATTTGCTTTGCGGCCAGATGTAATCTGTCTGAGGAAGAAATAATATTGGATCTGAAAAGCAGGTTTCACACTGTCAATATTTGAAAACTTGAAACCAAAAGAGAGCATGTAACACTCGTGAGAACATTCCATTTGGACGGAAGGGAGGATTAGAGGAGAACTCAGACAGTATCAGTAGGGCAGCTGAACATCGGACACAGTGTCAGTAGGGCAGCTGAACATCGGACACAGTGTCAGTAGGGCAGCTGAACATCAGACACAGTGTCAGTAGGGCAGCTGAACATCAGACAGTGTCAGTAGGGCAGATGAACATCAGACACAGTGTCAGTAGGGCAGCTGAACATCAGACACAGTGTCAGTAGGGCAGATGAACATCAGACACAGTGTCAGTAGGGCAGCTGAACACCAGACACAGTGTCAGTAGGGCAGCTGAACATCAGACACAGTGTCAGTAGGACAGCTGAACACCGGACACAGTGTCAGTAGGGCAGCTGAACATCAGACACAGTGTCAGTAGGGCAGCTGAACATCAGACACAGTGTCAGTAGGGCAGCTGAACATCAGACACAGTGTCAGTAGGACAGCTGAACATCAGAGACAGTGTCAGTAGGGCAGCTGAACATCAGACAGTGTCAGTAGGGCAGCTGAACATCAGACACAGTGTCAGTAGGGCAGCTGAACATCAGACACAGTGTCAGTAGGGCAGCTGAACATCAGAGACAGTGTCAGTAGGGCAGCTGAACATCAGACAGTGTCAGTAGGGCAGCTGAACATCAGACACAGTGTCAGTAGGGCAGCTGAACACCAGACAGTGTCAGTAGGGCAGCTGAACATCAGACACAGTGTCAGTAGGGCAGCTGAACATCAGACACAGTGTCAGTAGGGCAGCTGAACACCAGACACAGTGTCAGTAGGGCAGCTGAACATCAGACACAGTGTCAGTAGGGCAGCTGAACACCAGACACAGTGTCAGTAGGGCAGCTGAACATCAGACACAGTGTCAGTAGGGCAGATGAACATCAGACACAGTGTCAGTAGGGCAGCTGAACATCAGACACAGTGTCAGTAGGGCAGCTGAACACCAGACACAGTGTCAGTAGGGCAGCTGAACATCAGACACAGTGTCAGTAGGGCAGCTGAACACCAGACACAGTGTCAGTAGGGCAGCTGAACATCAGACACAGTGTCAGTAGGGCAGCTGAACATCAGACACAGTGTCAGTAGGGCAGCTGAACATCAGACACAGTGTCAGTAGGGCAGCTGAACATCAGACACAGTGTCAGTAGGGCAGCTGAACATCAGACACAGTGTCAGTAGGACAGCTGAACACCAGACACAGTGTCAGTAGGGCAGCTGAACATCAGACACAGTGTCAGTAGGGCAGCTGAACAGCTTCTATCATCTGGTAGATTCCCCAGATCAGAAGCTTCACTGTTACCTTCAGTAAAGGAATTAAGGTCAAACTCAACACGCTCACCCACAGCTCAGCTCACACCTGCTATAATAACCTGATCTTCACAATAAGGAACATTTAACATATCAGTGATTATATTCTGATTCTCGATCTAGAGATGTAGGTTATCACTGTAACACTTGATTATCAGCTGTCTTTACTGTTCACTGCAGTTCCAACCATACAACTGTGAGCAAAGTACATCTCTTTATCTTCTTTACTAGATCATCATGCCTTTATGATTATCTAACGTTTTTATTGTTTGTATGTTATAAATCCCTCCTTAGCTGGAAAGGACAGAAGTTGACCAGAAGAATATCTTCCATGTCAGATCAGTGAAGATGCTGAAACTCACCCTGGAGATCTAAAGTCATCAAACCAGCAAACATCTTGACGAAGGAGCGACTTGAAGTTATTCATCCAAATGTCACATATGGGAGAAAAGTCCTAAAAACACAACTAAAGTGGGATCAGGTCTCCAAACGGGTCTAAGAAAAGCGACTGATCTCATTTCCGTTGTAAAGAAACTCCTTGAAACTTGGTTCTTCTTGGGATGGGAGGTTGTTTTTCTCTCTTTTCTCCTGATCATAAGAACAGTCTCAGATACTGGAACAGATTATAAAGTTATAAACTATTTATACACGATCATCAAAGAACAGTAACACCTCCTCAATAAGCAGTCCTGTGCTCACTGGAAGGATTAAGGCGGTGAAAGAAAAAATAAGTTCAGAGGTAATGAGAGCATTTCGTTAAAAAGGAACTATTTAACGTTTCTTAGCTTATTATAATAATAGATTAATTTAAATACATTACAAGTCCAGGCGATATAAAGAGGTGAATATTCCTGCAGCGCTCTTCAGTCCGTTATGTGTCGTGTTGGCGGAGGAACCGTCTGTTTGTCCTTATGCCTGTCTGACTGTCTGTCTGTCTGCCTGTCTGGCTGACTATCTGACTGCCTGTCTGTCTGCCTGTCTGCCTGTCTGTCTGACTGCCTGTCTGCCTGTCTGTCTGTCTTGTCTGCCTGTCTGTCTGTCTGCCTGTCTGTCTGAATCTGACTCCATCTCCGCCTGAACACACAGACAGTAGTTACACTGTCATCAATACCAAATATGATAACTAGTTTACATAGTTAACACTGCATTATTGAATTAATCTTATTTCTGGAGACATTTTCAAAGCAATAGAGTGGAAAGAAGCGCGTAAAAGGCGCAAATAGACTCAAATGATCTTGGATTTTCTCAATATCCTGCTGTGATTTACACGACTTCTTAAACTGAGAATACTAAAAGGGCTTCTAATGACTAATGCATTATGTTTTTCAGTCTGGGAAACTAATGAGCTTCAATAAAGCTGTGTCTTTAATAAAGCTGTCTTTAATAAAGCTCTGTCTTTAATAAAGCTGTGTCTTTAATAAAGCTGTGTCTTTAATAAAGCTGTGTCTTTAATAAAGCTGTCTTTAATAAAGCTCTGTCTTTAATAAAGCTGTGTCTTTAATAAAGCTGTGTCTTTAATAAAGCTGTGTCTTTAATAAAGCTGTGTCTTTAATAAAGCTGTGTCTTTAATAAAGCTGTGTCTTTAATAAAGCTGTGTCATCAACCACAACCCCAACATTGTCTAACCTGGACAGTAAACCTGCAGAAAAGCAGCCACTGGTCACAGTTTTCGACAGGTGATTCTGCCACAACACCAACATTAGTACCCCTCCTGTCCCTGCTGTTGGTCTGTCCTGTTAATGGGTTTCATTATGAACTGTGCCGTCCTGCAAATCCCTAAATCTAATTAGGGCAACGGTTTGGATTTATAGATTAGACTAACTTAATGATTACTGTCATGAAGTAAACAACGTAGCTGTTTTTAAACGAACCTAGACTCACGTTGACTTTACACAGACAACACCTCAATATACCAAATATGATTCAAAATCTTTCATCGAGTTGGTCGGTTTTTAACGGAAACCTTAAACTTCTAGATCTGGGCTGATTTGTGTAATACCAGAAGTCACCACTGGAGGGGGTGAGCACATTATAAAACACTAAGGGGGTTAACATATAACATGGGTATCAAACTGCTGCCATTGAGGGCCAGGAAGGGGCAAGTTTTCATGTCAACCAAGTAACTTCACCAGCTGATTTCACTAACGAGTTTGGATGAGGTGAAAACCTGCCCCCTATTGGCCCTCCATGGTACTAGTTTGACACCAGTGATTTATAAAAAGATGAACTCCACTTATACTGATGCCTACTGATGCCTTCTGATGCCTACTGGTGCCTACTGATGCCTACTGATGCCTACTGATGCCTACTGATGCCTACTGATGCCTTCTGATTCCTACTGATGCCTTCTGATGCCTACTGATGCCTACTGATGCCTACTGATGCCTTCTGATGCCTACTGATGCCTACTGATGCCTTCTGATGCCTACTGATGCCTACTGCTAAGATGATGTGTGTTGATCAGAAGTGAGACTGATGACATCCTGAAATGAAGACATCATGAGAAGCAACGAGAGAGCAGTTTATCTCAAAAAGCTTTATTTTTATTTTCACAAAATCCAATGCAAACAACCAGTAAATACAGAACAAGCCTGTGGAATTCCAGACTCTAACACGAAGAGACTGCAGTGAAGCAGTGAAGACTGCAGTGAAGCTGTGAAGACTGCAGTGAAGTTCCCTAACTGGAGGAATGGACAACATCAAATACTAAACAGGGCAAAATCCCACAACGCAACAAAAGACAACAAAAATATTTCCGACATGGTGCAGATAATAAAAACCCCGCCCCCTCCTCCACCACACCCCGAGCTGTGGTCGAACCAGAAGCCTTGCTCATCTAGGCCACGCCCTCGTCCGTGTCCATGAGCGCCGCCCTGCTGGAGAACACGTCCGCCAGCATGTGTTTGGGGATCTCAGAGCCTCGTACTCGGAGGGTGTAGCAGGCGTCCTCTACCTTGGCCAGGCTCTGCCTCAGAGTGTGCAGCTTCTTGGACACCTCATAAGGCCCCGTGTTCCCGATGTAGGCGAAGCCGTCATGGATCTGCCTCAGGAACTGACTGACCTGGAAGGGAGTCTCCATGTCCCCGTTCCCCACGCTGCTGATACACATTCGCATGAGCTCGCCCGTCAGGTCGGCCACGCCCAGCAGGTAGTCTGTGGGGGTCACCTGGAAGGTGAGCACTGTGGGGTCAGGGGCTTGACCTTCGCACTCCTGAGAGAACAGGAGGAAGAGGAAGCGGCCTTCATCAACACATTGTGATCTTGATCTGGGGACACTTTCACAAGCTTTATGTTTCAGACTGACAGTTCAAACAGTCACACAATGACTTTGGCAGTGGGCTATAGGCTGATTGGAAGATGAATCAGCAATGTTGTGTTTCTGTACACTACGCCATCGAGATAACAGCCGCTTTAAACAACAACAAATAAAGAAGGAAAAAGCTGAAAGTAACTGCAGATCCAGACAGCAGGCTGGTGATAAGAGATGGAATAACTGTATGTTCATAGAGACGCAGGCATCCAACATCTAAAAATAGTCTGAGGCCATGCAGGGACTTTGACCAATCAGATATGAGCGCTGGGAAGTGCTTCACAAACTGGAGCCTAAAAACAACCAAAACAATCAACAACCCAAACCCAACCCAAAACTCAGTTTTTTGTTTACTTTTTGTGTTACTCAAACCAGTACATGAAACTATGCATTAGAACAAGGAGAGCTGACTAATGCTGTGTTAACCTGCCCTTTAAAGGTGATTACACCTGATTTAGTGAAACATAACTGAACCGTTGGAACACATTTTGGATCCTTTTTTATTACTAATTAAAAACCAACAAATTAATGAAGTGATTGGCTTACATATCAGATGTGGGTGAGGTGTGGGTGAGGTGTGGATGAAGATGTGGATGAGGTGTGGATGAAGGTGTGGATGAGGTGTGGATGAAGGTGTGGGTAAGGTGTGGATGAAGGTGTGGATGAAGGTATGGATGAGGTGTGGATGAGGTGTGAATGAAGGTGTGGATGAGGTGTGGGTGAGGTGTGGATGAAGGTGTGGGTAAGGTGTGGATGAAGGTGTGGATGAGGTGTGGATGAAGGTGTGGATGAGGTGTGGATGAAGGTGTGGATGAGGTGTGGGTGAGGTGTGGATGAGGTGTGGGTGAGATGTGGATGAAGGTGTGGGTAAGGTGTGGATGAAGGTGTGGATGAGGTGTGGATGAATGTGTGGATGAAGGTGTGGATGAGGTGTGGATGAAGGTGTGGATGAGGTGTGGATGAGGTGTGGGTGAGGTGTGGATGAAGGTGTGGGTAAGGTGTGGATGAAGGTGTGGATGAGGTGTGGATGAAGGTGTGGATGAAGGTGTGGATGAGGTGTGGATGAAGGTGTGGATGAGGTGTGGATGAGGTGTGGATGAGGTGTGGCTGAAGGTGTGGATGAGGTGTGGCTGAAGGTGTGGATGAGGTGTGGATGAAGGTGTGGATGAGGTGTGGCTAAGGTGTGGATGAAGGTGTGGATGAGGTGTGGATGAGGTGTGGATGAGGTGTGGATGAAGGTGTGGATGAGGTGTGGCTGAAGGTGTGGATGAGGTGTGGATGAGGTGTGGATGAGGTGTGGATGAAGGTGTGGATGAGGTGTGGATGAGGTGTGGATGAGGTGTGGCTGAAGGTGTGGCTGAAGGTGTGGATGAGGTGTGGCTGAAGGTGTGGATGAGGTGTGGATGAGGTGTGGATGAGGTGCGGGTGAGGTGTGGATGAAGGTGTGGGTAAGGTGTGGATGAAGGTGTGGATGAGGTGTGGATGAAGGTGTGGATGAGGTGTGGATGAAGGTGTGGATGAGGTGTGGCTAAGGTGTGGATGAAGGTGTGGATGAGGTGTGGATGAGGTGTGGATGAGGTGTGGCTGAGGTGTGGCTGAAGGTGTGGATGAGGTGTGGGTGAGGTGTGGATGAAGGTGTAGGTAAGGTGTGGATGAAGGTGTGGATAAGGTGTGGCTGAAGGTGTGGATGAGGTGTGGTCTGCACCTTGCTCTCTTTAATGAACACCAGCCGAGCGTTGATCTCCTCCAGACTGATCAGAGAGCGATGGCGGATGAAGTGTTGGAAGGACACGGCCTCCACGTACTCCTGGATCCCTGAGAGGACAGACAGGAAACAGAACCTCTTTATCACCACAAACTAAAGTGTGATGCTAGCTGGAGGTAAGTGTTTAAGACTAGCTGGAGGATCTGAGAATCTGAGCTGGCGTTCAGTGTGAGACATTGTAGATGAGCCCCTATTCCTTTCCACCACTCACGTAAACAACATTTCAATAATCACAGGACGGAAGACATTGTGTCCATCGTTTACTTTTGGAGCGCCAATTTGACATCAAAGGGCCTGTATCTCCCTGTGACCACAGAGCCACTATCTGCTTCACGCTGGGGTTACATTACTTACATTACATTAGATTACATTACTTATCCAGGGTGACTTCCAGCAAGTACAGGGACATTCCCACTGAGGCAAAGTGAAGTGCCTTGCCCAAAGACAATGTCATGTTGGCACGGCCGGCATTCGAATCCCAATTCCCTAACCACCTGACTCCCAGTGGTTCAGTTCTTTTGATCACTGTTTCAAAGTAACAACCAAACTTTCACCAAACTCAGGTTCGTCTCTCGTTCTGTCCAATCATGCCACTTCAACACCTAATAACTCCATCATGATTGGATGCAGATTTTCACAGCTGTGTTCTTTTGCATCTGCAAAAACAGGAAAGGTGATGACATCACCCATGAAATACCAGAAGACTTCCTCCAGCAAACCGTCTCTTTAGACTTTAGTTAATAAATCAATAAAAACACCTTTCCTAGAAAAAAATCTTCTTTTACAGAACCTGAACTTGGATCCTGAATCTTGTTGGGAAGCAAATAAGTGACGAGACGATTTAAGACACTGTGAATGTCTTAACCACACAGGAAGTTACATGAGAAGGTCGCATGCTTTGAAGCTGCCAGGCCAAAAGGTCACTCAAGTTCCTGAGTCCACTGCCAAGATCACTTCAGTCAGCTACAGTTTATGAAGATTCCCACAAGGTAAAATCAAGGCACAGCAAAAACACCAAGAGCAAATAACCTCAACCAACATATGCTAAGTGTTTTTGTGGGCCGACCTACAGACTATTGCCTTTAAGAAACCGCCAGATTATTAACATTTACATGTATTCATTTAGCAGATGCTAAATGATGGCGTCAGATAGCTCAACGTTTAAGACGTTGGCCTCATGATCGGAAGGTTGTGAGATCGAACCCCGGCTGTGGCTATATGACTTTGTGTCCTTGGGCAAGGCACTTCACCCTACTTGCCTCAGGGAGAATGTCCCTGTACTTACTGTAAGTTGCTTTGGATAAAAGCGTCTGCTAAATGAATAAATGTAAATGTAAATGTTATCCAAAGTGACTCACAAGAGAGAGCTTTACAAAAGACAATAACAGAAACAATGGCTTACTTTGATCATGTTCTGTTCTTAACGTTACTCCAAGATGTTTTAGTATGTCTAGCAGACTAGCATAACATGTACCACTCAAACACCACTAATATCAAAATACACTTTTCCTGAGACAGCTGCTTCACCTGTCCTCAACACAGAAGGCAGTTTTAACAGCACTAAGCTCTCTGGGCTAGCAGACGCTGGCAGAGCCAATGGAAAAATCCAGGCTGTCTCAGATAACTACTGCACCCTTAAGTCCTGCAACATGTGCCACTGATACATCTGCATGTAGTGACGTCTGAGAAGGTCTGGACTGTCACAGCTTTGATCACTATGGAAGGTTATCACAGCTTTGATCACTATGGAAGGTTATCACAGCTTTGATCAGTATGGAAGGTTATCACAGCTTTGATCACTATGGAAAGTTATCACAGCTTTGATCACTATGGAAGGTTATCACAGCTTTGATCACTATGGAAAGTTATCACAGCTTTGATCACTATGGAAAGTTATCACAGCTTTGATCACTATGGAAAGTTATCACAGCTTTCAGCATTGATCGAAACTAAACATCCATACAGTTTTAAAGACATATTCGTCTCTGATGCATTCTTGGAGCTCTAATGCTCCTCTCCTGATGCATTCTGGGAGCTACGTGTCCTATAGGCCGTGCCTCACGCCTCACGACGGCCGGCAGACAGAAAGGCAGACGGCAAACAGACAGGCAGACAGCAGACAGAAAGGCAAACAGCAGACAGACAGGCAGACAGCAGACAGACAGGCAGACAGCAGACAGACAGGCAGACAGCAGACAGACAGATGGCCGACAAGCCTAAAGGCCCAGAGTGGCTCAAGCTCGCCAGCTTATCACCAGGCAGCACCGGCCCCTTATCAGGAGCAATTACCTTCAGATTCAGCTCATAACCCTTTAATGGTTCTTGTTTGGAAAAACAAACCCATTAAACACGACCGGAGACTCCAAGTCCAGCCAGGTTAGTCATTTGTTGGGTCCAGATTGGCCATACACTGATAATCTAATAACGAGGTGAAGATAAAAGCATAAATAAACATCTAATTGGTGGGAACAGCTACAGGGTCACGTTGCAGAGGAATACAGCAAACAATTCCTGAGTGTTCACAAGCTATCTAAAAAGGACTTCCCCAGCTTCTAGATAACAGCTCCACCCCATCTCCCATCAGAGAGTTCCTCAGAAATACTCAGACCTTTTGTCTACGTGTTACACATTTTTTGGGTGTGTGTGTGTGGAAGAAGTGGAAAAACAGACTCTCTGTTCAGAAGGCTGTAGGTTGTTAGAGGGACTGAAACTGAACGCATGAGAATCATTACAGCTTGGCTTTCAATCAATCACTTTAATGACCTTGAGTCAAATAACATGTAAAAATCAACTGTTAACATTCATCCTGAGGTAATAATGATCTTTTCTTGAAATGGATTAAAGGAGAGAAGGATGAATGGAGAGAGAGGGATGAATGAATGATTTATTGACTGCTCACCTGTGTGACTGCTCACCTGTGTGACTGCTCACCTGCGTGACTGCTCACCTGGTGTGACTGCTCACCTGGTGTGACTGTTCACCTGGTGTGACTGCTCACCTGTGTGACTGCTCACCTGGTGTGACTGCTCACCTGGTGTGACTGCTCACCTGTGTGACTGCTCACCTGGTGTGAATGCTCTGTGGAACTGATACAGGTCCTCTCCTCTCAGTTCCTCAGCTATCTGACCGATCTTCTCCCTCACAGCATCCAGCTTGGTGTCTGCTTCCGCCAGCACATCCTCCACGTTCGGTACACTGCAGGACAACAAAGCCTCCTCAACACAGCTGCACATACCTGTTACATGTTAAATAAGTCCAAATGTTCCTATAAAATGTTACCTGGTGACTCTGTGCAGCAGGAATATGCTCCTCTTGCTCTCTATGGTGACGTCACGGCTGAGTTTTACCAGCCTTTCGTGTTTATCGTGTTTGACGTCAAGTTCCTGCTGGAAAACTTCACACACCAAGATCAGGACATTAAGATCAGGACACGAAGATCAGGACATCATCATCAGGACACCAAGATCAGGGCTCCAAGATCAGGGCTCCAAGATCAGTACATCAAGATCAGGACTCCAAGATCAGTACATCAAGATCAGGGCTCCAAGATCAGGACACCAAGATCAGTACATCAAGATCAGGGCTCCAAGATCAGGGCTCCAAGATCAGGGCTCCAAGATCAGGGCTCCAAGATCAGTACATCAAGATCAGGGCTCCAAGATCAGTACATCAAGATCAGGACATCAAGATCAGGACTCCAAGATCAGGACATCAAGATCAGGGCTCCAAGATCAGGGCTCCAAGATCAGGGCTCCAAGATCAGGACACCAAGATCAGGACATCAAGATCAGGACTCCAAGATCAGGACACCAAGATCAGGACATCAAGATCAGGACTCAAAGATCAGGACACCAAGATCAGGACATCAAGATCAGGACTCAAAGATCAGGACACCAAGATCAGGACACCAAGATCAGGACTCAAAGATCAGGGCTCCAAGATCAGGGCTCCAAGATCAGTACATCAAGATCAGGACTCCAAGATCAGTACACCAAGATCAGGACACCAAGATCAGTACATCAAGATCAGGAGGGGGGGGGGGGGGTCAGGGGGATCAGGACACCAATGAATGGGCGCTGATTCCACTGTATTGGTTTACTAAGACTGGTAGATGTGTCTATGCAGTGACAATTAATATGTTTAATAAACATAATTTTCTAGACACTGTACCCTTAAATGCCGAAAGCACAGGGGAGGCTGGGTCAATGTCCTCAGATTTAGAAGTCGCACCATCATGTTTCCTCCTGCGGGGACACGCTTCACCTAAAACAAGTGAACCTCATTAGCTTAGCCAGCAAGATTGCAGTAAACACTGTTTAAAACGAGAGTTAGCTTAGCATAATGACCACATCCAAATGAGACTCATGCTGCACACTTTATTTTACCTTCTCTCTTATTCATACCGGAGCTGTAGTGTTTGGTCACGGTGAAAGTTATATTAATATCGTTAAACACTAAGCAACTATATCCCGGTTAAAAGTGGAGAAGAAAAAAAACATGATTATTTGAACAAATATCATGCAACAAGAATGACATGTCCTCGTGTCTGTCGCCTTTGGAAAAGTGATTATTTGGGATAAGATAATGATTCACAGAATAATACAGAATTATGAAAATATATCTAAGAGGTTAAATCCTAAACTAAAACGTTTCGTTGAGTTTTAAGGTATAGTACAATACGACTTGGACCATTTTATTTCGCTGTTGAATTCCTGGCATGTGTGCGGAGCTCGTGAGGGGGGGCTTAGGCGCTGCCTCGTACGTCGTATGGACAGATGCATGCTGGGAAATGTAGTTTGGACGTCATAACTGAATGACGCTGCTTTAACTTTTTTGGGGTGGGGGTGTATTTATGCAGACTTGACTGTATTGAAGCAGACTTATATCTGCGGTGTTAGTTGTATTTTCACTGTTATTTTTACGGTTTAGTCTGGCGTTCAATTCACACAACCGAGTGTCAATTTGAAAATAAACCAACCGTATTAAAAAAAATTACCTTTACTTACACAATCAAAACGACACATTTTGATGAATGACTCTGAATGACACAGTGACAGAAACCTGATGACTCAGATCATATTTCTTGTTTCTCGGGGGATTCATGCCAACATGTGTACGTGCAGCTCGTCTGGTGCCACCAGCCTCCACGCGCAGCCTCCACCAGCCTCCACGCGCTCTGCAGAACACATTACTATTTCTGCATTCATTACTATTACTTCTATTTCTGCAGCCGCGCGCTCCAACTCTCCTCAACCTTCAGACACACGAGACAGTAACATGCACACACCGATGGGTATATTCAGGATTATTTAAATACTGTAACTGTCACTGATGTTTTGCGTGGGGTTTGTACAGATTGATTTCTATTCATATATTTAATTAGGGCTATCTTAATAAAAAAACATTTTGTTGTTGTTGCAGCAAGTGACATATATTGTACCTTAATATATAATTGAACAGCAGTTTAGAACAAGTTCATAGTTCATTTGTCCTGTTCTGTAACGTCAGTAGGCGGAGTTAGAGAACATCAGAGAGCTGAGGACCCACAGCGGAGGCGCCATGCGACAGCCTCGGATCTGAGCATACACACCGACACTGTACACCAACACGGTCCTGATGGACCTCAACCTCGCCGACATGCGGCTCTACAAACCATATTTCCGTGAGTACCGCAGCATATGAGGTATAAACGGAACACGTGTGATGAATTTGTTCGGTTTTAAATGGTGGAGAGCTGATTTTCCGTTTCACTCGGTGTGGCGTGGCAGGCGGTGCTGCACTTCTGAGCAAGTCAGCAGCGGGAAGCGCGTGAGGGACTGGAGTTAAAGAGGCCGCGCGCACATTTCACTGCAAACATGGAGAAGAAGGAAAGTCCAGGAGATCTGGACCGGGACAGGCAGAACATGGAGAAGAAGGAGAGTCCAGCAGATCTGGACCGGGACAGGCAGGACGTGGAGAAGAAGGAGAGTCAAGCAGATCTGGATCGTCTGGACCGGGACAGGCAGTACTGTGAACTGTGTGGGAAAATGGAGAATCTTCTCAAGTGTGGCCGGTGCCGGAATTCTTTCTATTGCAGTAAAGAGCATCAGAAACAGCACTGGAAAAAGCACAAGCTCATCTGCAAAGAACCTGACAAACCCCCGGTGTCCAAACCGAACCCAGAACCAGAACAATCCTCCGTGGGGGACAGTAAAGAGAGACCCAGGCTGAAGAACCCAACTGAACCTGAGGAAACTGCATCTCCTGTTGGAGAAAGAATGAAAGGATTCATCACTAACGCAGAGGGTCAAGATGGATCTGACAGCAGACAGGATGGGTCTAATGGACAGAGCCGCCCCTCTCCTCAGAAGCTGGCCAGGGAGTACATCATACCCTGCATGACCAAGCATGGCATCTGTGTGGTGGACAACTTCCTGGGAGGAGACATCGGGTTGGGGATCTTAGAAGATGTGAAAGCTTTGCATAAAACGGGCAAATTCACTGACGGACAGTTGGTCAGTCAAAAGAGTGACTCTACTAAAGACATCAGAGGGGATAAGATAGCCTGGATAGAGGGAAGAGAACCAGGATGCGAGAAAATCAGGTTCCTCATGAGTCGAATGGACGATCTGGTCAGACATTGTAACGGAAAACTGGGAAACTACACGATCAACGGAAGGACAAAGGTGAGTTGCAGAAACACTGTGTTGATATAGAGATGTAAGATGGTAACTTTTGTGTTTCTGCCCTGTAAACTTGATGCCAAACGAGCTCGTAATTATTGAAGGCTTTTCTATTCTCTGCTAACAGTTTAGAAACAGTGCAGCCAACCGTGAGTGTAGGAATGACATTGACGTTTGTGTCGCGCGCCCCCTCACCCCCCCCCTTCCTACACCAACACACACACGAGTGTCCTGGGCCCAGACTTGCAGGATCATCCTTTCCCACGCACACACGCCTTATCTTAAGGCCTGTATGGGCCTCACTTTTTCTCTCATACATATGAACAGAGTGTCTTTTCCTGTTGCCCCCCAAAACATCCATAGTGGGCGTAAGCAAAATGACAGCAGCACCTCTCATCCTATAATAGACTTACAGAGTGCAGCTATGCCTCCTTGTTGACTCAGCTCTCATTCCAGCCTCCATACATGTTCCAGAACCCCTGACTTTGGAAGTAAGCCTCTTTCATGTAAGCCCGTTCACCCCCCCCCCCCCCCCCCCCCCCCCATGACCTCAGGAGTAGGGAGCCCAGGGTCAGGGTCAAAATAACTGTCACGTATCACAACAGCGCTTTGACCAACTAACTGCAAGTCTTTCAACTATGAATCTGTGAAACATTTCGATTAGCTTTTGAATTGATTGTGCAGAGAAACTGTATGTCAAAAAAGTAAACAAAATATATCAGTTGGTATTTTTATGTTATTGAAGTAGCCTTGTTCAGTACTGGGTTAGTTGGATATTGATCCTGGATAGTGTGATGGTCGGTTCAGCCAGTCTAACATGCTGCTCACCCTGACTTTGACCTGATAACCCCAGGGTGTCTGGAACACTTAGCTAAGGATTGGAAAGGATTTGAATTAAGAATCAGTCAAACAAATTCTAAATATAAATCAACAATGCTATATTTACATTTACATTTAGTCATTTATCAGATGCTCTTATCCAGAGTGACTTACAGTAAGTACAGGGACATTCCCCCCTGTGGAAAGTAGGGTGAAGTGCCTTGCCCAAGGACACATCATGTTGACATAGCCAGGGTTCGAACCAGGGACGTTCTGATTACTAACCCGACACCCTCACCGACTGCGCCACATGACTCCCATATTAGTGTGTTATAAACTTGTGTGTCTGTGTGTGTCTGTTGCCCAAGGACACAACATAATGTTGTCTTAGCCAGGAATCCAACTCATGACCGTCTGATCACTACTCCTCATCTGGGCTCTGCAGAGGTCGTGTTTGTATGTTTTCTCAAACTGCTCTCAGTGAAGACCTCATCCATCTGTTCTCTTTCCACTCTGGTCTGCTCCTTTGTGGTCATCCTGTTGTTTACACCAAGTCAAGTGTTTACCAGAAAGCAGAGATTCCACACAGAGAGACAGAGAGAGAGAGACAGAGACAGAGAGAGAGAGCATGTGCTGTGATGTGCTGTAGTCAGACATCAGGTCAGGTGTTCTGCTGTGTTCCACCAGGTCAGGTTGAGGTCGAGGACTTGAGGCCTTTAGGCTGTTTCTCTCCTCCTGTCCCAGTAGCACCAACAGGTTGAGGTGAACACCTGCTGAGAGGAGCAGCAGGAGTGACACACACACACACATACACAACAACACACACTCACTTGCACACACTCTCTTGCACACACTCTCATGCACACTCTCACGCACACACCTCTGACCAGCTCAGTGGCTCAAAGGAATCCACAACAATGCTAGTGTGACAAACGGGACAGATAAAAATTGTTGACCAAATAGTTATTTAATATCATTGTTGTAACTTCCTCTTTCCTTCAGTGATACTGAATGACAGCCTGCTGGAGATGTGTGTTTCTCATCAAACAGAGGGGTGTTTCTCATCAAACAGAGGGGTGTTTCTTATCAAACAGAGGGGTGTTTCTTATCAAACAGAGGGGTGTTTCTCATCAAGCAGAGGGGTGTTTCTCATCAAACAGAGGGGTGTTTCTCATCAAACAGAGGGGTGTTTCTCATCAAACAGAGGGGTGTTTCTTATCAAGCAGAGGGGTGTTTCTCATCAAGCAGAGGGGTGTTTCTCATCAAACAGAGGGGTGTTTCTTATCAAACAGAGGGGTGTTTCGTATCAAACAGAGGGGTGTTTCTTATCAAACAGAGGGGTGTTTCTCATCAAACAGAGGGGTGTTTCTCATCAAACAGAGGGGTGTTTCTTATCAAACAGAGGGGTGTTTCTCATCAAACAGAGGGGTGTTTCTCATCAAACAGAGGGGTGTTTCTTATCAAACAGAGGGGTGTTTCTCATCAAACAGAGGGGTGTTTCTTATCAAACAGAGGGGTGTTTCTTATCAAGCAGAGGGGTGTTTCTCATCAAACAGAGGGGTGTTTCTTATCAAACAGAGGGGTGTTTCTTATCAAACAGAGGGGTGTTTCTTATCAAACAGAGGGGTGTTTCTTATCAAACAGAGGGGTGTTTCTCATCAAACAGAGGGGTGTTTCTTATCAAGCAGAGGGGTGTTTCTTATCAAACAGAGGGGTGTTTCTTATCAAACAGAGGGGTGTTTCTTATCAAACAGAGGGGTGTTTCTTCTCTAGCCTGGGGTTTCTGAAATAGGTTGTAGGATGCAACGGTTCCTCCCTCACAGTAAAGCTACATGGTTTTGCGGTTCTGGTGCAACATCTCACAGTGCCTCTGCTGAACAGCGTGGGGATAGCGTTCAGGGGTGAGGTTCAGGGTTAACTTTCCAGGCTGACATTCAGGGGTGAGGTTCAGGGTTAACTTTCCAGGCTGACATTCAGGGGTGAGGTTCAGGGTTAACTTTCCAGGCTGACATTCAGGGGTGAGGTTCAGGGTTAACTTTCCAGGCTGACATTCAGGGGTGAGGTTCAGGGTTAACTTTCCAGGCTGACATTCAGGGGTGAGGTTCAGGGTTAACTTTCCAGGCTGACATTCAGGGGTGAGGTTCAGGGTTAACGTTCAGGCTGCAGCCTTGTGAAGTTCCTCAGTGCTCTGGAGAGGAAGTTGCCACTTGACCTACATTATGACACTCATAATTGGAGCTTTTGATGTTTATGGAAGTCATGAGGTAAAGGGTTTTCCCTGCTCTGAGTTTGGGGCTTGGCTGTGAGTCAGCTGTGTTTCTGTAGCGACCGACGCCTCTGTTAAGATAAGACAGGGGCCCTCACCTCCCTCCACCTCACCTCCCTCCACCCTCCTCCTCATAACCCTCCTCACCTCCCTCCTCCTCACCTCCCTCTACCCTCCTCCTCACCTCCCTCATCTCCCTCCTCCTCACCTCCCTCATCTCCCTCCTCCTCACCTCCTTCCACCCTCCTCCTCACCTCCCTCCACCCTCCTCCTCACCTCCCTCCACCCTTCTCCTCACCTCCGGCTCATAGCACAGCAGTTTAGACATTTCGGAAGGACTTACAGGGGTTCCTGTTCTGGCAGAGAAGCTGTATCACTGACTGATCCTATTACAAAATGAGCAGAATGACTTCAGGCTCACGCCCAGTACTGTCCCTCTCTCCAGGAAACTGCTCAGCCAATCCAGCGCAGCGCCACACACCATCCTGCTCTTCATTGGCTGTTGGGAAACATCTAAGACCTCACATACCACAGCTGGTGTTTGAATAAGGGAGGCGTCTCCATGATAATGTCCCAGTTGACCTTCACATTGGCCTCCTGGTCTGTTCGCAGTATGAATGATAGTGAGACAGGACAGCCCTAAGCAGCGTCCAGGTCTGAAGGTACCAGTCGCTGTTGTCTGTGTTTCCATTGTTATTTTCTTTCTGCTAAAAGAGAGGAACAGGGGGAAAGCGGGTGATTGTTTTAAACTGTTGCTTCCTCTTGTAGCTGCGGCGGGTTTGACAGCTAAAACAGCGTCAGGTTAGCCTCCAGAACAACAATCTGCTCCAAGGTCATGTGCTCTGTTAGGGATTGTGTGGATAAGCATACTTTCCTGTTAACAGACCACTGGCAGTCTGCCTCTCTGCTTACAGACATCTGACAGTCTGCCTCTCTGCTCACAGACCCCAGACAGTCTGCTTCTCTGCTCACAGACCTCTGACAGTCTGCCTCTCTGCTCACAGACCTCTGACAGTCTGCCTCTCTCTGCTTACAGACCTCTGACAGTCTGCCTCTCTGCTCACAGACCCCAGACAGTCTGCCTCTGCTCACAGACCTCTGACAGTCTGCCTCTCTCTGCTTACAGACCTCTGACAGTCTGCCTCTCTCTGCTCACAGACCTCTGACAGTCCGCCTCTCTCTGCTCACAGACCACTGACAGTCTGCCTCTCTCTGCTCACAGACCCCAGACAGTCTGCCTCTCTGCTCACAGACCTCTGACAGTCTGCCTCTCTGCTCACAGACCTCTGACAGTCTGCCTCTCTCTGCTCACAGGCCACTGACAGTCTGCCTCTCTCTGCTCACAGACCCCAGACAGTCTGCCTCTCTTTTCACAGACCTCTGACAGTCTGCCTCTCTCTGCTCACAGACCTCTGACAGTCTGCCTCTCTCTGCTTACAGACCCCAGACAGTCTGCCTCTCTCTGCTCACAGACCCCAGACAGTCTGCCTCTCTGCTCACAGACCTCTGACAGTCTGCCTCTCTCTGCTCACAGACCTCTGACAGTCTGCCTCTCTGCTCACAGACCTCTGACAGTCTGCCTCTCTCTGCTCACAGACCCCAGACAGTCTGCCTCTCTCTGCTTACAGACCTCTGACAGTCTGCCTCTGCTCACAGACCTCTGACAGTCTGCCTCTCTGCTCACAGACCTCTGACAGTCTGCCTCTCTGCTCACAGACCTCTGACAGTCTGCCTCTCTGCTCACAGACCTCTGACAGTCTGCCTCTGTGCTCACAGACCTCTGACAGTCTGCCTCTCTGCTCACAGACCTCTGACAGTCTGCCTCTCTGCTCACAGACCTCTGACAGTCTGCCTCTGTGCTCACAGACCTCTGACAGTCTGCCTCTGCTCACAGACCTCTGACAGTCTGCCTCTCTGCTCACAGACCTCTGACAGTCTGCCTCTCTGCAGAGTCACTGACCTCCATGCTAAACGTGATAGCAGCACTCTGATGTCAGAAATGCCCAGAACCACAGGAAACAGCGCGCAAACAGTGCAGATTTAAGGACGACCTTGGAAAGGGCTTGTTTTGATGATCCGGGAGTCGATTCTTCAAACTACAGGTGGATGAGAACAGTCAGATCTCTTATCTCTGGTGGTTAAGTTTATGAACTGTAGTGAAGTGTAACGAAACTGGAACAGGCATTAAAAGTTGATCGCAGTTCTCAGTAAGAACGTGGGGATGGTGACATGATGTGATCTGGATCTGTTCAAGGCTAATTGAGACCACAGCAGAAAAATAAACACTTGCACAAGACAGCCTCTGCATGAGGTTTCTTATCAAACCAAAGTAGTGTTTCATTAATTACTTGGAAAACGTTTTTGTAACCACCAGAGATTCCAAGTATGACAGTGTATGAACTAACCTGAAGCAATCAGCTGGTTTGAGACGGTTTGACATTAGTCTTCACTGGGTTGAGGGGAAGAGTTGTTTGATTCAAAATAGGAAGCACGCTTGTCTGTCAGTAACCTCAGGTCCATTTGTCACTTCCTTTCCCTCTTACCTCTTCTGGATCTCCCTCTCTCTCTTCCTCCTTCCTAACTCTGTCTCCCTCCTTTGCTCTCCCTCTCTCCTGACTCATCTCCCCCTTCTCTCCCTCCCTCCCCTCTTCCTCCCTCTCTCCCTTCCTCCTCCATAGGGGTCGCCCCCAAGGCTGTGTGTGGAATGTAAACACACAGCCTGGTGATCAGGTTCAGGCTCCTAATGAGCTCACAGGAATGTGGAAGAATGACTCTGCAAGGAAGAGCATGGTATGAGAGGGGAGAGAGAGAGAGAGAGAGAAGAGGTGAGGAGAGCCAGAAGGAGAGGGAGGGAGAGAGAGAGAGAGAGAGGTGAGGAGGGCCAGAAGGAGAGGGAGGGAGAGAGAGAGAGAGAGAGGTGAGGAGGGATGGAAGGAGAGGGAGGGAGAGAGAAGAGAAGAGGTGAGGAGGGAGGGAGGGAGGGAGGGAGGGAGGGAGGGAGGGAGGGAGGGAGGGAGAAAAGGTGAGGAGGGACGGAAGGGGAGGGAGGGAGAGAGAGAAGAGAAGAATTGAGAAGGGACGGAAGGAGAGAGAGAGAGAGAGAAGAGGTGAGGAGGGTCGGAAGGAGAGAGACAAGAGGTGAGGAGGGCTGGAAGGGGAGGGAGGGAGAGAGGAAGGGAGGGTGAGAAGTAGGGCTTGGATTTATGTTAGGTGCGTTTGACATCGGCTGCATGAAATGAGCAGGGAGTTTCCTCTTCCAGTCTGGGAGGAGTTACAAAGGGCTTCGTAATGTCAGACATCTCTGCTTCTGGTGGTTTGCTGCAGTAACTTCAGTCATGGCTGAGCAGCCGCTGTTTACTTACTTAATCGCTGACGAACTGCATGGTCGCGGATTGTTTTCGCATTACAACTTGCATGAACTAGTTCACTGAAATTTAACATTGAAGGTATTAGGTTAAGTTAAACTATCTCTCTGCCTGAGATAAACTGGAGTTTGATAAGACAATCAGAACTCATCTAAACTTTAGTTCCGTTAGTGAAGATGCGCACTAAAACACTTTCTCCAACAATATCAAACTATTACAGTCTGTCAATAAAGGCAACTACTGTATTTAGTTGTACTGTTTGGTCTGCATTTGAGTATTTGCGAACCTGAGGGTGACCAGAGAAAATAGAAAACATGCATCAAAGTTATAATGTGTGAATCTGGCTTGAAACAGCAGTGTCGTCATCAGAAGCCGCTCTTCTGATGTCACTGTACTTAGATGGGGACGTCATAGTGACGTCACCTCGGCGCTCAATGTCACTCAATGATTGGAACTACACTTAGTGGCATGCCAGCTAAACATAGATCCTGAAAGATCACATGTACTCTCTCTATCTCTCTCTCTGTCTCTCTCTCTCTGTCTCTGTTTCTCTCTCTCCCTCTCTGTCTCTCTCTCTCTCTGTCTCTCTCTCTGTCTCTGTCTCTCTCCCTCTCTGTCTCTCTCTCTCTGTCTCTCTCTCTCTGTCTCTCTATCTGTCTCTCTCTCTCTCTCTCTGTCTCTATCTGTCTCTCTCTCCCTCTCTCCCTCTCTCTCTGTCTCTCTCTCCCTCTCTGTCTCTCTCTCTCTGTCTCTGTCTCTCTCTCTTTCTGTCTCTCTCTCAGGTTGGTACACTAACGTGCAGGAATTGAGAACTCGCGCTTGTTTTATTTGAGTCATAAAACCGAAGCCCATATCCGTCCATACTGCCTCTTTCCACTGAAAGTGTTTTGACAATGACCACTTTGTTTGAGTCTTTGAACCTTGAGGTTATTGAAACTTGTGTTTTCGAGCCCAAATATATCCACATTATTATCAAGTCAAATGATAATTTGTTCTAATGTAAACTGGTTCAGACCCCTACTTGCAGTTCATCCGGACCGCTGTCCCGTGCAGCACGAGTGGTTCTGGTGAGGAATCTCTGGGTGAGTCAGTCAGGCTGAGTCTCACGTTCTGCACGTAGACCAAAGCATTAAAACACAGCTCTGCTGGACAGAGGCCAGGAGTCAAAGTTAACATCAGTTCACTCTCTAGGCTCCTCCTCCTCCTCCTCTCACCACCCTCCTCAACACTCCTCTCTCTCTATCTCTCTCTATCTCTCTTTATCTCTCTCTCCCCTCTCCACCACCTCCACCCTCCCTGCATTATAAACAGTTTTGCTTCACAGGGGGTCATGCTCACAGGAAGCTCTTTGTCTGTTAGCTCCTTTGAAGCTCCAGAGTGCACCCGCCCTGCAGAAGACAGAGGGGACAGAGGCTCCCTACAGAGGACAGAGGGGACAGAGGCTCCCTGCAGAGGACAGAGGGGACAGAGGCTCCCTGCAGAGGACAGAGGGGACAGAGGCTCCCTACAGAGGACAGAGGGGACAGAGGCTCCCTGCAGAGGACAGAGGGGACAGAGGCTCCCTGCAGAGGACAGAGGGGACAGAGGCTCCCTGCAGAGGACAGAGGGGACAGAGGCTCCCTGCAGAGGACAGAGGGGACAGAGGCTCCCTGCAGAGGACAGAGGGGACAGAGGCTCCCTACAGAGGCAAGAGGCTCCCCACAGAGGAGACAGAGGCTCCCTACAGAGGACAGAGGCTCCCTACAGAGGACAGAGGGGACAGAGGCTCGCTACAGAGGACAGAGGCTCCCTACAGAGGACAGAGGGGACAGAGGCTCCCTACAGAGGCAAGAGGCTCCCCACAGAGGAGACAGAGGCTCCCTACAGAGGACAGAGGCTCCCTACAGAGGACAGAGGCTCCCTACAGAGGACAGAGGCTCCCTACAGAGGAGACAGAGGCTCCCTACAGAGGACAGAGGCTCCCTACAGAGGGGACAGAGGCTCGCTACAGAGGACAGAGGCTCGCTACAGAGGACAGAGGCTCCCTACAGAGGACAGAGGCTCCCTACAGAGGAGACAGAGGCTCCCTACAGAGGGGACAGAGGCTCCCTACAGAGGACAGAGGCTCCCTACAGAGGACAGAGGGGACAGAGGCTCCCTACAGAGGACAGAGGCTCCCTACAGAGGAGACAGAGGCTCCCTACAGAGGACAGAGGCTCGCTACAGAGGACAGAGGCTCCCTACAGAGGACAGAGGGGACAGAGGCTCCCTACAGAGGACAGAGGGGACAGAGGCTCCCTACAGAGGACAGAGGCTCCCTACAGAGCACAGAGGCTCCCTACAGAGCACAGAGGCTCCCTACAGAGGACAGAGGCTCCCTGCAGAGGACAGAGGCTCCCTACAGAGCACAGAGGCTCCCTACAGAGGACAGAGGCTCCCTGCAGAGGACAGAGGCTCCCTGCAGAGGACAGAGGGGACAGAGGCTCCCTACAGAGGACAGAGGCTCCCTACAGAGGACAGAGGCTCCCTACAGAGGCGACAGAGGCTCCCTACAGAGGAGACAGAGGCTCCCTACAGAGGACAGAGGCTCCCTACAGAGGACAGAGGCTCCCTACAGAGGAGACAGAGGCTCCCTGCAGAGGACAGAGGGGACAGAGGCTCCCTACAAAGGAGACAGAGGCTCCCTACAGAGGACAGAGGCTCCCTACAGAGGACAGAGGCTCCCTACAGAGGAGACAGAGGCTCCCTACAGAGGAGACAGAGGCTCCCTACAGAGGACAGAGGGGACAGAGGCTCCCTACAGAGGACAGAGGCTCCCTGCAGAGGACAGAGGGGACAGAGGCTCCCTACAGAGGAGACAGAGGCTCCCTACAGAGGACAGAGGCTCCCTACAGAGGACAGAGGCTCTCTGTACACCTCTATACTATAAGATACCGATTTAAAAATCCAGTAAGGATTTAAACTTGAGATGTTAGTTTATTAATTTTCTGTAGTTTTACGTGACGTAGAAGAGGAGTTCCCTGCGCTGTCGTCGTTGATGTCGTCCTTTGTGGATTTACAAAGCAGTCGTGACATTGTCATTTACAATTAAGACCTGGCAATGAGCTGTAAATCTGTCAGATTGTATCTGCGTTATTCTACAGAAGAGGCCTCACATGCATGCTAGCAGTGTTAGCACAGTGAGAGACAGGTTTAACTAGCAGACTGTTTACATAAGAACCGTATTTCTACACGGAACACGTGAACACTTTACAAATCTGGAACGGAAAATAATGTCGACATTATTTATGTTGGCGTTGGACGAAGCCGAGGAATTTAGTTAAATAGAATAATGTTGCTATGGTGTTTGTTGATGTATGTTTTTGTTTAAAAAAAAAAAAAAAAAGTGAAGGAACTCGCCCCTTTGTTTTGTTATCACCGCGTAGATATGGCGCGCGCGCGCGCGCGTGTGTGTGTGTGTGTGTGTATACATTGTCCACATTTGCTCATATGTATTTAAGTTCAGGAACACTTTGTCCCACAGCTGATAGTCATAGAGTGATATTGCTGCCCTCTGGGTTGGATAAAGACAGTGCACAGTCAGAACATGTCTGTCCAAATAACGTCACACACACACAGTCCTGCCACCTCACTGTGTTTTTACAGACTGTGTTAGTGTGTTGGTGTCCTTAGAGAAGCTGTGCCAGTGTGTTGGTGTGTTGGTGTCCTTAGAGAAGCTGTGCCAGTGTGTTGGTGTCCTTAGAGAAGATGTGTTAGTGTGTTGGTGTCCTTAGAGAAGCTGTGTTAGTGTGTTGGTGTCCTTAGAGAAGCTGTGTTCGTGTGTTGGTGTCCTTAGAGAAGCTGTGTTAGTGTGTTAGTGTGTTGGTGTCCTTAGAGAAGCTGTGTTAGTGTGTTGGTGTCCTTAGAGAAGCTGTGTTAGTGTGTTAGTGTGTTGGTGTCCTTAGAGAAGCTGTGTTAGTGTGTTGGTGTCCTTAGAGAAGCTGTGCCAGTGTGTTGGTGTGTTGGTGTCCTTAGAGAAGCTGTGTTAGTGTGTTGGTGTCCTTAGAGAAGCTGTGTTCGTGTGTTGGTGTCCTTAGAGAAGCTGTGTTAGTGTGTTGGTGTCCTTAGAGAAGCTGTGTTAGTGTGTTGGTGTCCTTAGAGAAGCTGTGTTAGTGTGTTAGTGTGTTGGTGTCCTTAGAGAAGCTGTGTTAGTGTGTTGGTGTCCTTAGAGAAGCTGTGCCAGTGTGTTGGTGTGTTGGTGTCCTTAGAGAAGCTGTGTTAGTGTGTTGGTGTCCTTAGAGAAGCTGTGTTCGTGTGTTGGTGTCCTTAGAGAAGCTGTGTTAGTGTGTTGGTGTCCTTAGAGAAGCTGTGTTAGTGTGTTGGTGTCCTTAGAGAAGCTGTGTTAGTGTGTTAGTGTGTTGGTGTCCTTAGAGAAGCTGTGCCAGTGTGTTGGTGTCCTTAGAGAAGCTGTGTTAGTGTGTTAGTGTGTTGGTGTTCTTAGAGAAGCTGTGTTAGTGTGTTAGTGTGTTGGTGTCCTTAGAGAAGCTGTGTTAGTGTGTTGGTGTCCTTATAGAAGCTGTGTTAGTGTGTTGGTGTTCTTAGAGAAGCTGTGTTAGTGTGTTGGTGTTCTTAGAGAAGCTGTGTTAGTGTGTTGGTGTCCTTAGAGAAGCTGTGTTAGTGTGTTAGTGTGTTGGTGTCCTTAGAGAAGCTGTGTTAGTGTGTTGGTGTCCTTAGAGAAGCTGTGTTAGTGTGTTGGTGTTCTTAGCGAATCTGTGTTAGTGTGTTGGTGTTCTTAGAGAAGCTGTGTTCGTGTGTTGGTGTCCTTAGCGAAGCTGTGTTAGTGTGTTAGTGTGTTGGTGTTCTTAGAGAAGCTGTGTTAGTGTGTTAGTGTGTTGGTGTTCTTAGAGAAGCTGTGTTAGTGTGTTAGTGTGTTGGTGTTCTTAGAGAAGCTGTGTTAGTGTGTTAGTGTGTTGGTGTCCTTAGAGAAGCTGTGTTAGTGTGTTGGTGTCCTTATAGAAGCTGTGTTAGTGTGTTGGTGTTCTTAGAGAAGCTGTGTTAGTGTGTTGGTGTTCTTAGAGAAGCTGTGTTAGTGTGTTGGTGTCCTTAGAGAAGCTGTGTTAGTGTGTTAGTGTGTTGGTGTCCTTAGAGAAGCTGTGTTAGTGTGTTAGTGTGTTGGTGTTCTTAGAGAAGCTGTGTTAGTGTGTTGGTGTCCTTCGAGAAGCTGTGTTAGTGTGTTGGTGTTCTTAGCGAAGCTGTGTTAGTGTGTTGGTGTCCTTAGAGAAGCTGTGTTAGTGTGTTGGTGTGTTGGTGTTCTTAGAGAAGCTGTGTTAGTGTGTTAGTGTGTTGGTGTCCTTAGAGAAGCTGTGTTAGTGTGTTGGTGTCCTTAGAGAAGCTGTGTTAGTGTGTTGGTGTCCTTAGAGAAGCTGTGTTAGTGTGTTGGTGTCCTTAGAGAAGCTGTGTTAGTGTGTTGGTGTCCTTAGCGAAGCTGTGTTAGTGTGTTGGTGTCCTTAGAGAAGCTGTGTTAGTGTGTTAGTGTGTTGGTGTCCTTAGAGAAGCTGTGTTAGTGTGTTAGTGTGTTGGTGTTCTTAGAGAAGCTGTGTTAGTGTGTTGGTGTCCTTAGAGAAGCTGTGTTAGTGTGTTGGTGTTCTTAGCGAAGCTGTGTTAGTGTGTTGGTGTCCTTAGAGAAGCTGTGTTAGTGTGTTGGTGTGTTGGTGTTCTTAGAGAAGCTGTGTTAGTGTGTTAGTGTGTTGGTGTCCTTAGAGAAGCTGTGTTAGTGTGTTGGTGTTCTTAGAGAAGCTGTGTTAGTGTGTTGGTGTCCTTAGAGAAGCTGTGTTAGTGTGTTGGTGTTCTTAGAGAAGCTGTGTTAGTGTGTTGGTGTTCTTATTAGAGAAGGAAACGGACACAGGAAGTTGGCTTAGACTTTGATACCTCCGGTTTATTTTTTCCCCCGTCAGAGTTTATAATGTGATTATGTGAACCTGCTGCCTTCCTTCACTCTGACTGGCTGGACACACCTGCTCCAACACACACACCTGCTCCAACACACACCTGCTCCAACACACACCTGCTCCAACACACACACCTGCTCCAACACACACCTGCTCCAACACACACACCTGCTCCAACACACACCTGCTACAACACACACACCTGCTCCAACACACACCTGCTCCAACACACACACCTGCTCCAACACACACACCTGCTCCAACACACACCTGCTCCAACACACACACCTGCTCCAACACACACACCTGCTCCAACACACACCTGCTCCAACACACACACCTGCTCCAACACACACCTGCTCCAACACACACACCTGCTCCAACACACACACCTGCTCCAACACACACACCTGCTCCAACACACACACCTGCTCCAACACACACACCTGCTCCAACACACACCCCTGCTCCAACACACACACCTGCTCCAACACACACACCTGCTCCAACACACACACCTGCTCCAACACACACACCTGCTCCAACACACACACCTGCTCCAACAGACACAGCTGCTCCAACACACATACCTGCTCCAACACACACACCTGCTCCAACACACACACCTGCTCCAACACACACACCTGCTCCAACACACACACCTGCTCCAACAGACACAGCTGCTCCAACACACATACCTGCTCCAACACACACACCTGCTCCAACACACACACCTGCTCCAACACACACACCTGCTCCAACACACACACCTGCTCCAACACACACACCTGCTCCAACAGACACAGCTGCTCCAACACACATACCTGCTCCAACACACACACCTGCTCCAACACACACACCTGCTCCAACACACACACTTGCTCCAACACACACACCTGCTCCAAAACACACACCTGCTCCAAAACACACACCTGCTCCAACACACACACCTGCTCCAACACACACCTGCTCCAACACACACCTGCTCCAACACACACACCTGCTCCAACACACACCTGCTCCAACACACACACACACCTGCTCCAACACACACACACTTGCTCCAACACACACACCTGCTCCAACACACACCTGCTCCAACACACACCTGCTCCAACACACACCTGCTCCAACACACACCTGCTCCAACACACACACCTGCTCCAACACACACACACCTGCTCCAACACACACACACTTGCTCCAACACACACACCTGCTCCAACACACACCTGCTCCAACACACACACCTGCTCCAACACACACACCTGCTCCAACACACACACCTGCTCCAACACACACACCTGCTCCAACACACACACCTGCTCCAACACACACACTTGCTCCAACACACACACCTGCTCCAACACACACACCTGCTCCAACACACACACCTGCTCCAACACACACACCTGCTCCAACAGACACATTCCATGTGCGAATCCTGGCTGTGCCAACATGATGTTGTGTACTTGGGCAAGGCTTTTCCCCCTGCTTGCCTCGGGTGAATGTTCCTGTATGTGCTGAGAGTCTCTCTGGATAAGAGTGTCTGCTGAATGACTCAATGTAATGATGTTGTTGTCTTGTGTTTCCAGGCGATGGTGGCATGTTATCCAGGCAGGGGCACAGGGTACGTGAGGCATGTGGACAATCCAAACGGCGATGGGCGCTGCGTCACCTGCATATACTACCTTAACAAAGACTGGGATGCCAAGGTACGTCATGTCATCTTCAGGAAGGAGTGGTTGGAGCTGAAGTCAATGTAAGTCCCTCCTCCTCCTCACCCCCCCTCTCCTGTCTGGTCTTACAAGCCAAGCAACTCTCGAGCCACGCCCCTCTGGTCTGGTCTTGGGAGCCACGCCCCTCCTGTCTGGTCTTGGGAGCCACGCCCCTCCTGTCTGGTCTTGGTCTGGTCTTGCGAGCCACGCCCCTCCCGGGTGGAGGAGACTCCAGTGCCTCTGGAGCTTTGGGGGTCAAAGGTGACTCGCGGACACGGAGCAGGAACTCAGTTCCTGAGCTTGGAGGGAGAAAACAGGATGCTAGGCTGCAGGAAACAAGGCTAATGTCGTGACAGAAGAGCAGCACTGAAGAGGCTTGTGGAACAGATGGTTACAGAGGAGGTCAGAGGAACTAGAGGAAAAGAGCACGTAGCCAAAGATAGGTGTGGAGGACCAGAGCCAACACTCAACCTGTGTGAGGGGGGGCCTGTGTGAGGGGGGCCTATGTGAGGGGGGCCTCTGTGAAGGGGGCCTGGAGCCTGTGTGAAGGGGGCCTGGAGCCTGTGTGAGGGGGAGCCTGTGTGAAGGGGGCCTGGAGCCTGTGTAAGGGGGGGTCTGGAGCCTGTGTAAGGGGGGGTCTGGAGCCTGTGTGAGGGGGGCCTGTGTGAGGGGATCCTGTGTAAGGGGGGGTCTGGAGCCTGTGTAAGGGGGGGTCTGGAGCCTGTGTAAGGGGGGCCTGTGTAAGGGGGGGTCTGGAGCCTGTGTAAAGGGGGGTCTGGAGCCTGTGTGAGGGGGGCCTGTGTGAGGGGATCCTGTGTAAGGGGGGGTCTGGATCCTGTGTAAGGGGGGGGTCTGGAGCCTGTTTAAGGGGGGGGTCTGGAGCCTGTGTAAGGGGGGGTCTGGAGCCTGTGTAAGGGGGGGGTCTGGAGCCTGTGTAAGGGGGGGTCTGGAGCCTGTGTAAGGGGGGCCTGTAGGCTGGGCTGGTGGGTGGAATGTCAGACTGATCTGCTGTGTGACAGGGAGACCTCCCATCCCTCCACAGGAAGGCCATTCTCAGCCCTTACTTCCTGCCTTCCCCCTCCTGCCTGAAGAGCTAGCCTTCTCTTGCTCCTTCTCCTCCTCCTCTTCTTCCTCCCTCCTCCTCCTCCTCCTGTGTCTCACATGACGGTGGAACAGGATGTATAACCTTATTTTTAATCTGCTGTCTTAAGTGTCTTGTCACCTGTTGTAGTCTCTAACCGAGCTGTGGATGGGTCTTCCTGCAGGAACATGGAGGACTCCTCAGGATATTTCCGGAAGGCAAAGCCCAGTTCGCCGACATTGAACCCAAATTCGATAGGTTGCTGTTCTTCTGGTCGGACAGACGGAACCCTCACGAGGTCCAACCTGCCCACGCGACCAGGTAAGCCCTCTCGACCCCTCACCGCTGACCTCTGACCCCCCCCCCCCATGACCCCTTCCTCCGGGCTCATATCCTGCTTCTTTCCCCAGGTATGCCATCACCGTGTGGTATTTCGATGCTGATGAACGAGCCAGGGCTAAAGAGAAATATCTAACAGGTGTGTTTGACCTGAAGCTGTCTGTGGTAGCAGTACTACCCCTCTCACTGGTGTGGTAGCAGTACTACCCCACTCACTGGTGTGGTAGCAGTACTACCCCACTCACTGGTGTGGTAGCAGTACTACCCCACTCACTGGTGTGGTAGCAGTACTTTAGTACTAGGGCTTCATAGCCATGTTGACTCTTCTGTGTTTCTGCAGGGACTGGAGAGAAAGCAGTGAAGGTGGAGTTGAACAAGCCATCAGATGCCAGCTAATAAGAAGACAGGGTCCCTCGCATATACGGCCATGAAGTGCTCTACTCTGCTCTACCCAGACCAGCTTGTGGAGAGAGAGCTCTGCTCTACGCTGCTCTACTCTGCTCTACCCAGACCAGCCTGTGGAGAGAGAGCTCTGCTCTACGCTGCTCTACCCAGACCAGCCTGTGGAGAGAGATCTCTGCTCTACGCTGCTCTACCCAGACCAGCCTGTGGAGAGAGCTCTGCTCTACGCTGCTCTACTCTGCTCTACCCAGACCAGCTTGTGGAGAGAGAGCTCTGCTCTACGCTGCTCTACTCTGCTCTACCCAGACCAGCCTGTGGAGAGAGATCTCTGCTCTACGCTGCTCTACCCAGACCAGCCTGTGGAGAGAGCTCTGCTCTACGCTGCTCTACCCAGACCAGCCTGTGGAGAGAGAGCTCTGCTCTACGCTGCTCTACACAGACCAGCTTGTGGAGAGAGAGCTCTGCTCTACGCTGCTCTACACAGACCAGCTTGTGGAGAGAGAGCTCTGCTCTACGCTGCTCTACCCAGACCAGCCTGTGGAGAGAGAGCTCTGCTCTACTCTGCTCTACCCAGACCAGCCTGTGGAGAGAGACCTCTGCTGTGCTCTACTCTACCCAGACCAGCCTGTGGAGAGAGACCTCTGCTGTGCTCTACTGTGCCTGTGTAGAGAGAGAGAGAGTGCTTATGGCAGACTGACTGTGTGAACACATGGTAATACAAGGTTACACAGAAGGAAAAACTGTTCTTACCTTCTGACATGTCCTAACCCAGGTGACCGTGAATGTGATGTCATTGTACTTCAGGGACTTGAGTGCTGTTTTTGGCCTTGTTGGTAAATAATACTGCAATTCAGAAATTACTTCCCAAAACAGGAAGTAAGCCCAGAAACTTTACCGGTTATCTTTTACAAAAGGAGTTTGTTGTTAATTCCCTAAAGGTACAGTTGGTCTACATATGCTTGTCGTGTTCGTGCTTTTCATGGAATGAGGTGTGGTAAAATGTGCCTGCGTTTTGATAACATGAAGAAGGAACTGAATAAACAAACACTGACAGTTATTCTGTGACAGTTTAAATATGTTTCATTTAAAAAGCTTTTATCCAAAGCAAGGTTGATGGCTTACAGTGTTCCCACTTATATTGTTTTGCCCTCTGCTGGACAAACATGGTAGACTTGAAAGGAAGCTGTTATGAATGCTGTTTTACCATTTTCTCAAAAGATGATCCTGTGTGGACTTCTTGGCGTCATTAACGTCACTGTCATTACGTCACTGTCATTACGTCACTGTCATTACGTCACAGTATAAGTCTCATTTCTCAGCAGCGCGAGCGAGGTGGCGCCAAATTCAAGAGTCGGGATGCTAGGCTAGGTTATCGCAAAGTCGGAGCTAATTAAGAAAATATGTACATATTTAGCGACTACGCTGCCCATTCATGGTCACATTTGAACTGAGATGCTGTTTTAGACGTACCGTTTAACTGAAATATGAATAGTAAAAACGGACACCAGTTACAAGAAGCTGCCACTAGGGGTCAGTATTCCCACTGCACTTAGTAATGGAGTGGTGGGCTTTAACATGGTGAAGATATGTTTGAAAACCCTTATTTTATTAAAATCAGCAGCATTAAAAACATTTACATAATATTGAGACAGTTATACAAAGTATCATATTAAATCTTTAAATGTACTAGCTAATCGATAAACCTCAAGGGGTTTGTTCTGTTCCACAAACTAGAAAGATTAATCGCAACAAAATATACTTTACCTATTAAATTGAATTGTAAATGAGTGAACTCTATACACAACAGACATACAATTAAAGTGTCATAAAATACAGTTTGCATATGTAGATCAGGAAAAAATTATGTAACAGGATCTATGCAGTGACTTCAGATTATATTCACATCCAAGGAACGTACAACAGAGCAGAATGTAGAAAATAGAGTCCAACAATGTGGAGGGTCTCAGTAAGGGTTCAGTTCTTCAGGGGGGGGTGGAGGGTCTAACCCTGTATAGGGGGTGAGACTGCTACTTCGACTGTCCCAGCTGTCTGCAGTCAAACTAGCACAAAAATCATTCATTAAAACTCTTAACAAACTTCAGCTACACCTAAATATGTCTATAGAGAGTGCGGGTAAATCAAATGTTGTTATATTGTTAATTAAATGGTTAAGTGTGTGTCTTCAGTTACAGTGTTCAGTGGCAGTGTTCAGTTACAGTGTTCAGTTACAGTGTTCAGTTGCAGTGTTCAGTTACAGTGTTCAGTTACAGTGTTCAGTGGCAGTGTTCAGTTGCAGTGTTCATTTGCAGTGTTCAGTGGCAGTGTTCAGTGGCAGTGTTCAGTTGCAGTGTTCAGTGGCAGTGTTCAGTGGCAGTGTTCAGTGGCAGTGTTCAGTTGCAGTGTTCAGTGGCAGTGTTCAGTTGCAGTGTTCAGTGGCAGTGTTCAGTTGCAGTGTTCAGTGGCAGTGTTCAGTGGCAGTGTTCAGTTGCAGTGTTCAGTGGCAGTGTTCAGTGGCAGTGTTCAGTACGTACCTGGCCTGTCTGTTTGGAGGGATGATGCTCCACGCCAGGTCATCGTCACTGTCGTAGCGTCGGGGGTTGTCAAAGAAATAAGCTCTAGAGGAGAAGATATGACCTGGAATCCCAGAGCAACTCTGCAACACAGGAGCAGAGACACAAGTCAGGTCCAACTCAGATGCATCACTGTCCGGGTCCTGGTCAGGTGTAACTCTGCTCAGGGCAAAGGAATCAAACCTTGTGCCACCGAGGGCCAAGAGCAGGTGTACTGGAGCAGGGGAACATCTCAAACTGTCAGGACAGGGGCTCTCAAGGGCCAGGGTTGGACCCCTGCTGGCCAAGAGGGTGCAGGTTTTCACGTCAACCAAGCACTACACCAGCTGAGGTCACTAAGTGGAGAAACTTGTTGTGGTTGATATAAAAACCAGCCCTCTCTTGGGCCTAGATGTCACATGGTATAACACCTGTGGGTCAGGGGATGTTAGGAGAGCCATGCAGAATGAGAACACCTGGACGAGGGACGTCTCCTCACCTTGTCCTGTGCCGGCCGACGGACTCTGAAGAAGAAGACCACCAGAGAGGTGGGGAGAAGCTCCCAGACGAAGAGGATCACTCCGAACACAACGTACCCTGACTCTCCCAGGGTCGACTGGAGATCTGCCTGAGGAGCCAAGAAGACCTTTCAAACTCTGGACACTCTGGTTCTACAGCAGGGGTGTGCAATCCTGGTCCTCGAGGACCACACTGTCCTGACAGGTTTAGATGTTTCCCTGCTCTAGCACACCTGATCAAAGATCTGCGGAAGCCTCATAATGACCCACTCATTAGAATCAGGTGTGCTAGAGCAGTGAAACATCTAAAACATTCAGGACAGTGTGACTCCTCGAGGACTGGGATTGGACACCCCCTTTCTACAGTTACATGTACTGACTACGTATCCTGGAGTTTACCTGGTCGGAGACGTTGTACCAGTCGTAGTCGAAGGAGCTGATCCTCTTGATTTTGGGAAGGGCCAGAACCAGCAGATTGTAACAGGCCCTCGAGGTGTACAGAAGGATAACGATGGCTCCTATCACTGTCACCTGACAGACTGACGTGCCCTGGAGAGATGAGGGAGGGGACACGTCTCAGACAGACTGTAGTGATGGAGGCTTACTGGGCCTCATTGTTCCAGGGTTTCACATCAGCAAGGAGTCAGGTTAAGAGTCAGGTTAGTGATCAGAAGGTCGTCAGTTTGATTCCCGGCAGAAGCAACATGGCGTTGTGTCCTTGGGCAAGGCACTTCACCTTACTTGACTCAGGGGGGAATGTCCCTGTACTTGCTGTAAGTCGCTCTGGATAAGAGAGTCTGCTAAATGACTAAAAGTAAGCAATGTGGATCAATTGGAAAGGGCTCTTGCAGGTTTAGATTTAGTCATTTAGCAGACACTCTTATCCACATTATATTTATATTTAATCAGTTACAGCTTATTGTGATTTTCGTTTTGCCATAAGTCTGGTTTCTTTTCAATTGCCACAAATAAATAATGTTTGTATTTTGTTTAACTCAACGCATATTTCAGGAAAGAGATTAATCTTTACACTGCAGTAACTCAGGTGTGCACCCCATCAACAGTGTATCCTTCACCTTGGACTCCAGGTAAATGTTGGCCAGAGACATCTTGGCGATCTTATAGAGGCAGAGAGAGAGAGAGATGGCGGACAGGATGAAGAGGGAGTCGTTGACGGCCACCCTGACCAGTACGATGGTCTGAGTCTCTGCTGGTGAGGTTCTGACCAGCAAGGCACAGGTCAGGTTGACCACCAGGAACACCACACTCAGACACAGGAAGACCAGGTACAGAGCAAACCTGAACTTGTGAAGTTCTGGGGCATATTTCGACTTGGCCTTAAACACAACCTGGAGAAGAAACACAGAAGGTCTCAGATTGTTTGTCAACCGTCAGATGTGTGTTGTTCAGTTCACAAAGAAATCTCTTTCAGTTCTACTTCTTCTCCTGTGAGGAGCGACTGAGCGAGCAGGTAGAGGAAACAGGAAGTACTCTTTAACCCTCTACATGACGTCTTACTGAGAGAACGTGAGCCTGTTCACAACATACTTCTGTACGTTACAGGGACCGCCGAAGGACAACACACACACACACACACGTCTATAACACACTAACACACCAACATCACACACAGTCACACAAGTCTATAAGACACCCAGATCACACAGACACACAAGTTTGGAGCACTAACACGCCTACAACACACATAAGTCTATAAAACTAATATGGTTGTGTCAACATGATGTTGTGTCCTTGGGCAAGGACAGAACATACACACACTGTTCCATAAGATACAGAGCAGTAACCAGTTCCCCTCTTACCTGAGCAAAGTAGAGGTTCATGAGACTGAGGGTGAAGAACTGGAGACAGACCGGGAAACAGTAGAGCAGCCAGAACAGGAACGGTCCCAAGGTGTTCGCCGCCACAAAGTTCCTGAAGTAGAATGAGAACAGCACTGCTCTGAGAGCGGCCCAGAGGAGGCAGAGGAACAGGAACACAGTCTGGTAGCTGAGCCTCTTGTGCCTGTAGCACAGAACCAGCCACAGCTGAGCGTAAACAAAGATGAAGAGGAGTGAGTAGAAGATGGTGTAGACCACCGTCAGACCCAGCCGCACGTAAGGGGGCACAGCCGGGCTGAGGGTGGGAGGGGGCAGGGACTCGTTGCCCAGGGCCAGCTCCCTCACAGGGGCCTCCATGGCTGGTGGAGGGGAGGAGAAAAAAAGAGGAAGCCTCCCCTCTCACAGGGCTCCCTGCTGGCTGAACTCCTCTTTCAGCCTGGCTGTCTGGTTCTTGACTGGCTGATCTCTTTCAGCCTGGCTGTCTGGTTCTTGACTGGCTGATCTCTTTCAGCCTGGCTGTTTGGTCCTTGACTGGCTGATCTCTTTCAGCCTGGCTGTCTGGTCCTTGACTGGCTGATCTCTTTCAGCCTGGCTGTCTGGTTCTTGACTGGCTGATCTCTTTCAGCCTGGTTGTTTGGTTCTTGACTGGTTGATCTCCTCTTTCAGCCTCGCTGTCTGGTTCTTGACTGGCTGATCTCTTTCAGCCTGGTTGTTTGGTTCTTGACTGGCTGATCACTTTCAGCCTGGTTGTTTGGTTCTTGACTGGCTGAACTCCTCTTTCAGCCTGGCTGTCTGGTTCTTGACTAGCTGAACTCCTCTTTCAGCCTGGCTGTCTGGTTCTTGACTGGCTGATCTCTTTCAGCCTGGCTGTCTGGTCCTTGACTGGCTGATCTCTTTCAGCCTGGTTGTCTGGTTCTTGACTGGCTGATCTCTTTCAGCCTGGTTGTCTGGTCCTTGACTTGCTGATCTCTTTCAGCCTGGCTGTTTGGTCCTTGACTGGCTGATCTCTTTCAGCCTGGCTGTCTGGTCCTTGACTGGCTGATCTCTTTCAGCCTGGCTGTCTGGTCCTTGACTGGCTGATCTCTTTCAGCCTGGCTGTCTGGTCCTTGACTGGCTGATCTCTTTCAGCCTGGCTGTCTGGTCCTTGACTGGCTGATCTCTTTCAGCCTGGTTGTCTGGTTCTTGACTAGCTGAATTCCTCTTTCAGCCTGGCTGTCTGGTCCTTGACTGGCTGATCTCTTTCAGCCTGGTTGTCTGGTTCTCCCTCGCTCCGTCTGCCGGGCTGCAGAGCTGCACAAGCTGCTCTCACGCCTGAGAGAGCAGGAGAGAGGAAAGGGTGTGAATGTCAGGAGGAGAGAAAGAGAACAGAGGAGAGGGGAACAGAGAAAAGTAAACCAGGCTGACTTCCTGCTGCAGTGCTCTGTGGGCGAGAGAGACTGAAGCACATGATCTGTGTAGAGAACGAGACGTTTGTCAGGAGCTGGGAGCAGGAAACTGCGTTGTATTGTGAGCGCAGAGTGAGGGAGGGCGGGGCCTACAGGACTACCATACGCATCAGCTGACGCACTGTACTGTACCTTTAACCCTGTACTGGGACTTCACACTACTACTGCCTCCATGTAGAGGGCCTGCCTCAGCTGCCTCTACTGCCTCTAATACTACTGCTGTCTGAACTGCTACAGCTGCCTCTAATACCACTGCTGCCTTATATACTACAGCTGCCTCTAATACCACAGCTGTCTCTAATACTAAAGCTGCATTAGATCCTATTACTGCTGAAACATGGACATGATTTAAGTTTAAATCGCATTCTGTTGTCACATTGACTTACACTGTGAAGTGAGACAAACATGTCAGGATGTCCTGTCTTCAAAATGAAATAATTCATGCAAAGTTAATATACATGCAGAGTTTTTACTGCCTGGGATGTCAACAGTTCACAGAGCACCATGTCTGGGGAGCTTGGACTGGTCTGAGAGACACTTCAATCAAGAACAATTCCCAAGCAAGGTTTGCTGTGGTTGCGTATTTTTGTTTTGACTGAATTAGGGCATGTGAACGCCAGGGAGGCCAAAACCCAAGGTCACTACAACTTTGCCCTTTGACCCTTTCAATACATTCGTCCTGCTTAGACACATTCTGTAACCTCCCCCTAAACAAGCAAATGGCTTCGGACATCAAGTTCCCAGTAACAGCATTCCCCTGTATCCTCCCAGGGTTTCAGATACAGAGATTAAGGTCATTTTGCATATAAAGACAAACAAGCGAAGACTAGTATTCACACCTACAACCCCACTATCAAGCCCAGATCAATCTTAATAGCATGTGTTCTTCTCTTACAGGAACTTTGACACAAGGTAGTATTTGTCCTCAATAATATTCTTCCTCTAACATCAAAAGGACAGTATCCTTAATAAAACAGAGGGCAAAGAAAGAGAGGAGAGAGAGGGGGGAGAGAGACACTTAAAGACAGAAAGAGAGGAGAGAGAGGGGGGAGATAGACACTTAAGGACAGAGAGAGAAGAGAAGGGGAGGTTAGTGAGAGCCCTCTGTAACCAGCACCCTTTTCTGGTTCTGCAGTTCTGAGAGGTTCTGCAGGTCTAAGAGGTTCCCAGCCTGCAGTTCTAAGAGGTTCCCAGCCTGCATGTGTTTGTGTGAGAAGACTTGGGAGGTGAAACATGTCCTCTAGCCACCCAAGCCTCAGCATGATGAGCTACAGGCTGCAGTGACCTCTGTGGAGACCCAGCAGTGGTTAGGGAGTTAGGCTAGTAATCAGAAGGTTCCCAGTTCAAATCCTGGCCATGCCAACATGATGTAGTGTCCTTAGGCAAGGCACTTCTCCCTACTTGCTGTAAATCTCTCTGGATTAGAGAAAAATTACTAAATGTAAATCCTCATTTTATAACTGAAAAATCTGCATGTTGTTGTTTAATCATTCAGTGGTTCTGGCTACATAATAATACACAGTACACTAAATACTCTCTAGATCATGTGAATGCGGTGTTATTTCGCTATTTCTACGATCAAACCATCTTAAACTTTGTTTCTCAAAAATATTTACCACTACTTTTGAATAAACAGCTTCGTTTTTATTGTTGTGTTTTTATGAATGACCAGCAGATGGCGTCAATAAGCTTTTCTTTCCTAAGAATCCCTTCTACGAGGACATATAATACAAGATTAACAAGATTAAATTTAAGTAGTTGGCCCCAAATCAACAAGTTATTTGAACCGAAACCCTTTTAAATGTTGTGTGAAACACAACAAGAGCTGTCTGTGGTATTTTAAGATGAACTCACAATTAACTGGACATGAAATATTTGGACCTGACCTATAATTTGTTTGTTAGAAAAAGACCTGTAATTCTAAACCTTGAGTATAAATTCGAACCTGATCCCTCTTGTGTGTCTTAAGCACTAACAGGCAGTGTGTCTTCTCTCTTGCACTAACAGGCAGTGTGTCTTCTCTCTTGCACTAACAGGCAGTGTGTCTTCTCTCTTGCACTAACAGGCAGTGTGTCTTCTCTCTTGCACTAACAGGCAGTGTGTCATCTCTCCTGCACTAACAGGCAGTGTGTCTTCTCTCTTGCACTTACAGGCAGTGTGTCTTCTCTCTTGCACTTACAGGCAGTGTGTCTTCTCTCTTGCACTTACAGGCAGTGTGTCTTCTCTCTTGCACTAACAGGCAGTGTGTCTTCTCTCTTGCACTAACAGGCAGTGTGTCTTCTCTCTTGCACTAACAGGCAGTGTGTCTTCTCTCTTGCACTAACAGGCAGTGTGTCTTCTCTCTTGCACTAACAGGCAGTGTGTCTTCTCTCTTGCACTAACAGGCAGTGTGTCTTCTCTCTTGCACTAACAGGCAGTGTGTCCTGACAGATTAGACCTGCAGCTGATTGTAGCTCCACTCACATGATCACCACATGGTCCACTGACTTGTGTATCGTCCCCAAAGTTTATATAATGTGTCCAAGAGACAGAGAGAAAGAGAGCAGGGGACACAAGAGTGTGGTTCATTATTCTCTTGGCATCTGGCCAGACGTGTGTGTGTGTGTGTGTGTGTGTGTGTGTGTGTGTGTGTGTGTGTGTGTGTGTGTGTGTGTGTGTGTGTGTGTGTGTGTGTGTGTGTGTGTGTGCGTGTGTGTGCGCAGTGCCTGGTTGAACACACCGTGGAACCATCCACAGGCTTGCAAAGACAAAACTTGTTTATGTTTTTTTAACACATTTATAATTATTTTCCACTACCAGCTCTTTTCTGTAAAAGGAAAATTGGTTCAATGTAGGTTTTGCAAGCACTTCCCCACACTTCAACACAATAGGTGAAATATGGAACAATCAAAGATTTATACAATAGCAACATTGCATTTTTGTTAAGAGAGTCTTTCACCTTGTGTAGAACAGCAATGGTTTGGGATACTTTAGTTTGGACTTTTTTTATATTTACATTTACATGTATTCATTTAGCAGACGCTTTTATCCAAAGCGACATACAGTAAGTAGAGGGACGTTTTTCCCTGAGGCAAGTAGGGTGAAGTGCCTTGCCCAAGGACACAACATCACATAGCCACAGCCGGGGCTCAATCTCACAACCTTCCGCTCATGAGGCCAACGCCTTAACCATTGAGCCATTTGACTCCCCGTACGAGGGTTCCATGTTAAATGTTCATCAGATCTTCTCCACCCCTCCCTCCCTCTCCACCCCTCCGTACCTCTCCACCCCTCCGTACCTCTCCCCCTCCCCTCTCCACCCCGCCCCCTCCACCCCTCCGCACCTCCTCCTGTCAACTTCGACGCAGATCTCTCTGCCTTGTTTCTGCGTGCTGTTCTGTGCTTCTCTCCCGTTACTTTCTAACCGACTAATTTAAACTAACCAAACTACTGGACACAGTTATCTAAATATCCAAACATGGGCTGGCAGAAAGCGGACTGGCTGATCCCCGTGACTCTCCTCGGGCTCCTGGTCTCGGGGCTCCTGGTCTCGGTCCAGAGTCTCACCCGGGAGGATCTCCTTCCATTCGGTGTCACAGCAGGAGACCAGCTGCTGGAACAAGGGAACGATCAGACCCACCAACTCACCCTGGACAAACCTGTACTGTTTTACGATGGAAAATTCAAAAAGATTTATGTAAGTTCACAACATTATTCTTGTCTGAGTTTCTTAACAACTAACTAATTTGACACTAAAGTGACTCTGGGTGATGTGGACATGCTGGTCTAAAGGGTCACGAGCTCACCGGGGACTGAAACATAGTTAACATGCCATCATCTTACAGGCTCTGGGTATATTATATGGGTCTTTGCACACTTGAATAATCATGTCGCGTTTCAAATACTTGATATTTGGTTGTTGAAATAACGTCCCAACATGTTGGTTTACTGTTGGGTCAGGGTTTTACTGTGACCCGCTGAGGCTAAAGCTCTGATTTAGTGATTTACTCCCACATTTCAGAATACATCTGAGGTGAAGTCATTCATGTTCCTCCGTGGGTTTGCAGCATTAGAAACACTATTATCGTTATAACTTTTTAACCCCAAATAAACATCCCACAACCTCTCAAACCCAATGATTTTGAATAACAAACAAGTAAAAATCAAAAAACAAACTTTATGATGTTTTCATCAACCTGATTCTCACAGTGTCCAGTCATTGTGGAACATGCTTAATTGCCCAAGAGCAACTGGAACAACATAAAGGAGATGCTGGCGGTATTGTGCTGGTCAGACAAACAGCTCTTTATCTTCCTGATTCCACTTTTCAAAGGAAGAAATGCTGTATCATTTCTCTAATGGTGGACAGGATTACAAAGCCAGCAGAATAGTTTCATACAACTGGTCAGAAAGATGAACTAGTTACGTGGTGGAAGAACATCAAAGCAGGAGAGTTTTATCTTTATTTTTCATTAACATCAAGAAAGATTTTGAGGTTAGTCAGATGTATTTCATCAGAAAGTAATGAAGAGACTTTAAATCAAATGGCACACATCAAAGTGTTGATTGATTTCCTGTTTCTTAGATACTCTCATTTCACAGACACTTTTCAGAAGTAGGAGAGCTAACATTTTTTCACACTCAGCGTTAAACACTAAGTCAGTACCTGTTCCAAACTGTCTGTGCCCACTGGGGAAATAGTCACGCTTTAAGAAGCAGACATGAAGGTTGTCTGGAAAAATGAGCCTGTGAATCCAATATCTCACACAGAAATACCTCAACAGACATTTTCTCAGCATTATCCTGCATTTAAACAGGAAGTTTCTCAAATAAAGGCTTCTGTGCAATCTAGGAGGGATCTGTGGAGCTGAGCAGCCGAGGTTTGGACAGGAAGAACCACATCTGAGTCCAGGAATACTTTTTGTTTTCTCTTCACAGGAAGGGACCAGAAATGTGTTTTTGTCATGAGCTGGGAATCTTTGCCAGCATGGTTCAAAACTTCTAACTTCTGTAGAATGACGTTTTAAACCACTTCTCTGTTTTTTCTACGATGGGTCAGCAGATATGGATTTTTTAGCTCAGTTAATTTTCAACAGAAATTCAAGTGCCTGTGTTCTCCTCTTGTGTCATGTCACAATCCAACATCGATCTGTTTGCGTTGTTGTAATGAATCGTAAGTCAGTAAGTCTGACTGAAGGTATGTTTCACCTTTCAGCTCAACACCAATGGCTTTGTTGCTACGGCCAAGCCGGGTAGTGAAGCCACATACCTGGGCAAGATGCCGGCAGGGTTTGGCATGATCGCCGCTCTGCATGGAGACCTGGACACGAGTGACGGTGTGGGCAAGGTGTACTTCCGCCAGGATGCCAGCGTGTCGATCCTGCAGCAGGCAGCAGACCACATCAACAGGGCCTTCCCTGAGGATGATGAGGTGGAGCCCACTCACGCCCTGGTGGTGACCTGGGTAGATGTGGCCTCTTATCAGCCCCACAGCAGAGGAGACAGTCTGGACAGTCTGGACAAGGAGGTGAGCTCATCCAGACTGGTGGTCTACGTCATCAACCAGTGATATTCTGATTCCTGACCTACCAGCTGACAGAATGATCTCCTTAACCCTGTTAACATGTCGTCCCACAGAGAAACACCTTCCAGCTAGTGATCGCTTCTTTGGAGAAGGCGTCTTTCGCTATCCTGCTCTACCCAAGGAACGGAGTGCAGTTCGTCTCCACACCAATGGGGGACAGTAGTGTGATCCTGCAGGCTGGCTTCAGTAAGGGGCTGGTGAGCTCCTTCCTGTTTAGCAGGCAGGGGCCGTACTACCGCACCACCACCAACCAAGAGACGTCCATCAGGGCGTTAGCCGAGTAAGCGTCTCTGTCTCGGCCCCATGTTGTCTGTTGTGCTTCCAACCTCCTTGCCATTCGAATTGTTTTTTTAATGTCTCTCTCTCCTTCTCTGTCTTCCTCTCTCTCTCTCTCTCTCCTTCTCCGTCTTCCTCTCTCTCTCTCCTTCTCTGTCTTCCTCTCTCTCTCTCCTTCTCTGTCTTCCTCTCTCTCCTTCTCTGTCTTCCTCTCTCTCTCTCCTTCTCTGTCTCTCTCTCCCTATTCCTCTCTCTTTTTCCGTCTCTCCAGGGAGACTAACTCCGGCCAGCGAGGTGTGTGGGTCTACGAGATCGGCTCTGCTCCATATTTCACAGACGTGGCTCCAGGCGAGGTGACAGACCTGCCCCCTGAGAGCTCTCTGCACCCTGGGCAGCAGGAGGTAGAATACCCCCCTTACCATCCAGGCCCGGACCCCCATGAGGAGGACCCTGTGGGGGGCCAAATCCCCATCCACACTGTCCAGTTCCAGCCCCAGCATCCCCACTACCAGCCAGAAAACCCCCAAGTGGTGATCGTGGATGATGGAGGAGACCTCAATGTTGACGGTGAGACACAAGGGAACCGTCATCAAGGACTACAGTGTAATATTGGCCCCGTTATTGAAAGATTATTATTGTTCTGAGTCCCCCCCCCCCCCCCCAGAGACGTAACGTTCTCCATCACCCCCCCCCCCCCTCTCTCTCCTCAGTCTTCTCCTACAACTCAGAGACGTGTGCTAACAATAGGAAGAAGTGTTCCACCTTTGCAGACTGTAAAGACTACACCAGCGGATACTGCTGCCACTGCAGACCTGGTTTCTACGGCAACGGGGTCCAGTGCGTGGCAGAGGGTGTGTTGGCCAGTGTCCTGTTAACCCCCTTTCATAACACCTACCGTTCTCTGTCTCTCATCAACGTTGCCAGAGAGAACATCTGTATGTTTCTGTGCTCTGCTGCGCAGGGAAGCCGCAGAGGATGAATGGGAAGGTGAATGGGAGGGTGTTCGTGGGGAACAACCCGACGCCCCTGGAGTTCAGCAGCAACGACCTGCACTCGTACGTAGTGGCCAACGAGGGCAGAGCCTACGTGGCCATCAGCACCATCCCTGCCCAGCTGGGTCCCTCTCTGCAGCCGCTGGCGGCCCTGGGAGGAGTCATAGGCTGGGCCTTCGCACTGCAGCAGCCTGGCTTCAAGAACGGCTTCAGCATCATCGGTGAGAGAGAGGGAGGGAGAGAGAGAGTGGGGGTAGAGAGAGAGGGGGGGTAGAGAGAGAGGGGAAGGGAGGGAGGGAGGAAGTGGGGGTAGAGAGAGAGGGGGAGGGTGGGTGTATAGAGAGAGGGAAGGAGAGAGAGAGTGGGGGTAGAGAGAGAGGGTGAGGGAGGGAGGGTGTATAGAGAGAGAGAGTGGGGGTAGAGAGAGAGGGTGAGGGAGGGAGGGTGTATAGAGAGAGAGAGTGGGGGTAGAGAGAGAGGGTGAGGGAGGGAGGGTGTATAGAGAGAGAGAGTGGGGGTAGAGAGAGAGGGTGAGGGAGGGAGGGTGTATAGAGAGAGAGAGTGGGGGTAGAGAGAGAGGGTGAGGGAGGGAGGGTGTATAGAGAGAGAGAGTGGGGGTAGAGAGAGAGGGGGAGGGAGGGTGTATAGAGAGAGAGAGTGGGGGTAGAGAGAGAGGGTGAGGGAGGGAGGGTGTATAGAGAGAGAGAGTGGGGGTAGAGAGAGAGGGGGAGGGAGGGAGGGTGTATAGAGAGAGAGAGTGGGGGTAGAGAGAGAGGGGGAGGGAGGGAAGGTGGGTGGGTGGGTGGGTGAATAGAGAGAGAGGGAGGGAGAGAGAGAGTGGGGGTGGAAAGAGAGGGAGGGTGGGTGGGGGGGAGAGAAAGAGGGTGAGAAGGACAGAGTTGTTTAACCCATGTTGATTAACAGCACTAACAGTACTGAGGAGGTCTTTCTGCTTCCTTGGTTTACTGAGTTTCTGCTACAGAAAGATGAGTCATTATATTCATCCAGCTTGGATGAACAGACACAGCTGTTTCAGATCTCAGTAACCTCCAGCTGCGGCATGGGTCAGCTGCTTCCAGAGCTGAAACACTCTTCCCCCAAAACTTCCCTCAGATCACCTCAGCACAATACAGGGGAGGATGGGACAGAGTTCACCTGGTGCCACGAAATGTTTACAAGAGTCCTGACATCCCTCATGACCTGCCTCATGACCTCCCTCATGACCTGCCTCATGACCTCCCTCATGACCTTCCTCATGACCTCCCTCATGACCTTCCTCATGACCTCCCTCATGACCTCCCTCATGACCTTCCTCATGACCTCCCTCATGACCTCCCTCATGACCTCCCTCATGACCTCCCTCATGACCTCCCTCATGACCTGCCTCATGACCTGCCTCATGACCTCCCTCATGACCTCCCTCATGACCTCCCTCATGACCTCCCTCATGACCTCCCTCATGACCTCCCTCATGACCTTCCTCATGACCTCCCTCATGACCTCCCTCATGACCTCCCTCATGACCTCCCTCACGACCTCCCTCACGACCTCCCTCTCTCTCTCTGTCAAGGTGGAGAGTTCACACGCCAGGCCGAGGTGACCTTCCTGCCCGGCAACGAGAAGCTCACCATCAGGCAGGAGTTCAAAGGCATCGATGAGCACGATCACCTGGTGGTGAGCACCACGCTGGAGGGCCGCTTACCTGAGGTTCCCCAGGGGGCCACTGTGCAGATCGAGCCCTACTCAGAGATCTACCAGTACAGCAACAACAGTAAGTCCTACAGGCCGCTCCTGGAAGTGCCGGGGTTCATGGAATGTCCTGAGACGAAGCATGATCTGTTGTTTTAGAGTGAAGGCTGGATTTCTGAACCCCCCCCCCCAGCTGCACTACAAACAGGGATGAAAGTAGACTTTGTTTTTGTTATTGAGGCACACATAGGCCTTGGATTTGGTGACATTTGAGGTTTTGTACATAAAACAGACTCTGGCCTTGGCCCTTTGCTGCATGTCTTCTTCTCTCTCTCTGTCCTCCATGTTTCTCCTGTCAGATTTCACTTCAAAACTGAAGATGAAGGAAAAATATCTTCTGTCCCTCTACCCCCTCCCCCTCCCCCCCTCCCACCTAAATAAACTGAGAAACCAGATCCAGTCTAAACAGAACTTAGTCATAGCTGTCCCACCATGTTCCTGCTGTCTAAACCCTGGGTTGTCCTGTCCCACAGTGATCACATCGTCCTCCACCAGAGACTATGTGGTGAGTCAGAGCGGTGTTCCCTCGGAGACCAGGACCTACCAGTGGAGGCAGAGCATCACCTTCCAGAGCTGCGCTCACGAAGACAGCTCTGTGCTGCCCTCTCAGATGCTGCGGGTGGAGCAGGTCTTCGTCATGTACGACGTCCCCAACCAGCTCATCCGCTACGCCATGACCAATAAGATTGGAGACGTTAACGGTGAGGTCACGCAGTGTCAGTCTCTCAGACTTCCTGTGTCAGCCTTCGTGTGATGTCACTTCCTTGTTGGTTTCGCCCCAAAACCGAATCCCCTCCTGGTTGAGATTCCTGTCAGTGTGGATTTAGTGGGGATCATTAGAGGAAGGATGGTGGTTTGTTGGAGTACAGTGGGGATGGGATTGACTTGTTGTTGGGTTTTTAAACGTTGTCATTTTAACAAAGGCTGTGTGTTGTTGTGTTCAGGGGGGGGTCCCCCAGTGGAGAACCCCTGTTTCACAGGAAGACACGGCTGTGACACCAACGCTGTCTGCCGGCCGGGACAAGACAACCAGTTCACCTGCGAGTGCAGCGCTGGCTTCATCGGGGATGGACGAACGTGTCATGGTACAACCACAAAACATCCACACTAACACATGGAAGGTTGTTGAAATGTAGTTGTATGCCAATGTGGTTCCAACTAGTGGGTCTTCAAACATTCTCTACCAGGATAGAAGGAGTTTGATGCTAGGTAACGTAGCTTGGAAGTAATCCAAGCTAGTTACAATTTCAGAAAAGAATTACTTACGCTGTGTGGACCGTAGGTAGTATTTGGAAGTATTTGGAAGTCACTTATCCAAAGTTAAGAACAGACTTTTAGAACAGATTTTTTTGTAGAAATCGAGGAGACATTGATTGTCCTTGACCCTACTCTTCCTCTCCGAGCCAAATTAAGTCTGCATCCGTTCAAAGTTGTAGTTTAATATCCTGTCAGCATTCCTGCTAATCCTTTCCTTCCTGGGGAACTGGTCGATTGTCACAGACTCTTGTCTTGGTTGAGAAGCCTCCTTGTAAACAGAAGCCCTCTCCATTAAGGAGAACGTTCCCACACCAAGAATTCGGCCAGGGCTTGAGACAGACACAGTCTCCACCAGAGTCTCTAAGTGAGCAGGGACTTTGTCTCTTGTGTCTGGGGACTGTTGAGGAAGTGCTCCCAGGCACAGAAACACGGATGTTTAACAGACACAGGAAAGACGCTATCTGGAACCGTCGGTAATTAAGAAAACCAGATTGAGTTATACCGTCTGATCCGCCGTCTTTATCTGATGAGGAAAGATGCTGAAACGCCTTTGATCGTCAGATCCGGAGGAGGCAGTATCAGAATTCCAAACCTCTGATGTCATGCTGATGGCTGCCATGGTAACGTTGTGAGGGATGTTTGTCTTGCAGATGTGGATGAGTGCAGGGAATCACCTCAGATCTGCAGCCTTCATGCCGTCTGCAACAACCAACCTGGAACCTTCCGCTGCGAGTGTCATGACGGTTACCAGTTTGCCAGCGATGGACACACGTGTGCTGGTGTGTATGGAGCCGTTCTGGTTACAGAACACCATCGTCAAAACATGAGTAAAAACAAAACACACACAAACACACTGGTTATACAGGCTACATGCCCATATGGTCTGGCTGTGATCCTCTTTCGGTAAACAATGCCATCTGGCAGCAAACAAAAACATATGACATCACGTCTGGTCGCCTTTCAAAACAGACAATCCTGGAGTGTTGTGATTCATTTGAGAGTGTCTTTGCTGGTTGTAGAAAAGGTTACAGATGTAGTCATCTGGACACTGTTTTCAAAATCAAAACGTTTCGACCCCCATCCAGAAATCATTCTCAATCGGAGAAAATGGTGTGAGAACTTTAAAACAGTGTCCAGATGACTGCCTATGAAACTTTTTCTACAACGGAACTCTCCTGGAGGAATGAGGGTCTACAGAGACTTTTCTCTGGTTCCTCATCTGAGAGTGTTTTTACTGGTTCCTCATCTGAGAGTGTCTTTACTGGTTCCTCCTCTGAGAGTGTCTTTACTGGTTCCTCATCTGAGAGTGTCTTTACTGGTTCCTCATCTGAGAGTGTCTTTACTGGTTCCTCATCTGAGAGTGTCTTTACTGGTTCCTCATCTGAGAGTGTCTTTACTGGTTCCTCATCTGAGAGTGTCTTTACTGGTTCCTCATCTGAGAGTGTCTTTACTGGTTCCTCATCTGAGAGTGTCTTTACTGGTTCCTCCAGAGGTGAACCGCCCAGTGGACCGCTGCTCTGATGACAGTCATGACTGTGACATCCCTGAGCGTGCTCACTGCAGCTACACCGGAGGCTCCGCCTACATCTGTTCCTGCCTGCCAGGATTCGTAGGAGATGGACGCAACTGTCAAGGTACGGCTGGAACCATTGGCTGCTGGACATAGGGCATTGATGATGTGATTGGTTAACCACCTGGTGGAGTTGAGCTCTGAGGAATGCGAGTCAAGATTACTAAGACATCTGCTGAGGTTAAACAGGAGGACATAAAACAACTAAGCTGTCCGACAGACACTCACATTTTCCATCCTCAGGATTGCCTGCTGTATGTTTCTCCAAACGCAGGGGCCTGTTTGGGGGTGTTTTACAAGGGTTTACACTGCCCTGATTTAGGGGCAAGGATGTAAAAACACTTGTAAAAATGCGCTAGCTAAATGAGCTGGGATTATCTGAATGTTCAACAGGCTTTCTTAGACTGAAGAAGATTGTGTTTACTTTGCCTTTCCCTCATTCCTACTATCTTCTTTCTCCCTTTCTCCCTTTCTCCCCCCTCTTCCTTCCTCCCCCTTTCTCCACCCTCTCCCTCGCTTTCATCTCCCCCTCTCCCCTCGCCTTCTCCCTCCCTCCATCCTCCTTCTTCCCTCTCCCCCCTGTTCCTCCCTCCCTCCTCCCTCTCCCTCCCCCCTCTCCCCCCTGTTCCTCCCTCCCTCTTCCCTCTCCCTCCCCCCTGTTCCTCCCTCCTCCCTCTCCCTCCCCCCTCTCCCCCCTGTTCCTCCCTCCCTCCCCCCTCTCCCTCCCTCCCCCCTCTCCCCCCTGTTCCTCCCTCTCTCCCCCCCTCTTCCTCCTTCTTCCCTCTCCCCCCTGTTCCTCCCTCTCTCCCCCCCTCTTCCTCCTTCTTCCCTCTCCCCCCTGTTCCTCCCTCCCTCCTCCCTCTCCCTCCCTCCCCCCTCTCCCCCCTGTTCCTCCCTCTCTCCTCCCTCTCCCTCCCTCCCCCCTCTCCCCCCTGTTCCTCGGGGCCTGTAGACGTGGATGAGTGCCAGCCTGGCAGGTGTCACCAGAATGCTGACTGCTACAACACCCAGGGGTCCTTCACCTGCCGCTGCAGGCCAGGTTTCCACGGCGATGGATTCTACTGCACCTCAGGTGAGTCCAGGAGGAGAGGGTGTGTTTGAGATCCAGGTCGTCCCGCCAAGAAAACTGGGTCCCACAAACTCAAGACGATTTGTGGAAATGCACATTGTGGAAAAGCCGTTGAGTCCAGACACAACACCCTCAAGGTGTCAAGAACTACATCTCCAACACTAGAAGCAGTCAAATCAAGTTCAATACAAACACAGTGTTACTACTGTCTTTCAAATCAACATTTTGGGCTATCTATTTGTACAGCCCTTTTTACAAGCAATGTCACAGAGGGCTTCACATGTGCCCATAGAACTGCCCCTCAACCAACCTAAACCCTCAAGGATTTCAGATTTCTGGTTGTTCAGGATTTCTGCTAGTCTAGCTACTTCAGTCCAGTGTTGTGTAGTCTTGTGTGGTTGTGTAGTTCTGTGTGGTTGTGTAGTCTTGTGTGGTTGTGTAGTTCTGTGTGGTTGTGTAGTCTTGTGTGGTTGTGTAGTCTTGTGTGGTTGTGTAGTCTTGTGTGGTTGTGTAGTCCTGTGTGGTTGTGTAGTCTTGTGTGGTTGTGTAGTCCTGTGTGGTTGTGTAGCTCCCTGCTGAAGGCTTGTGGTGCTGCTGGAATGTCCTCTTCTTTTTCTGGAGGAGAAGGAAAGGAAATGGTCACTTCCTGTAATGTGTTTTCTTATGTGGTTTGTTGTTAAACCCAATACATATTTCTAACATCAACAGTCTTTGAGTTGATGTTCTGCTTGAACAATAAAGTTCTTTACAAATGGTATCAAGGGTTTTGGTATCAACTCATGTTTTTGAATACAAATGTGTCTAACCCGTGTCTAACCCGTGTCTAACCCGTGTCTAACCTGTGTCTAACCCGTGTCTAACCCGTGTCTAACCCGTGTCTGACCAGTGTCTAACCCGTGTCTGACCCGTGTCTAACCTGTGTCTAACCCGTGTCTGACCCGTGTCTAACCTGTGTCTAACCCGTGTCTAACCCGTGTCTAACCTGTGTCTAACCTGTGTCTGACCGGTTTGTTGATTCTCTGCCTGCAGAGAGGACAAAAACACAGTGTGAGACCCACAGAGACAGTCTTCTGGGTTCTACTGTGTTTGGCCCCCGAGGGCCACGCCCGGTCCCTGGCCAGTACATCCCCACCTGCGATCCCCAGGGAGCGTATGAAGCCACCCAGTGTCACGGCAGCACAGGACACTGCTGGTGTGTGACTCGGAACGGTCAGGAGATTCCAGGGACACGAACTGGACCAGGAAGCCGACCCATGTGTGAGCAAAGCTGACCAGCCTGAGTGAAGAAGCATCACTGTAGAGGCCTTAGATCTTGACTAATCCCCCTTTTCTCTTTGGTGTTGTTGGTGCGTGTGTATTTGTGTGTGCGTGTGTGTTTGTGTGTGTGTGTTTGTGTGTGTTTGTGTGTTTGTGTGTGTGTGTTTGTGTGTGTATGTGTGTTGTGTGTGTTTGTGTGTGTGTGTTTGTGTGTGTATGTATGTGTGTTGTGTGTGTGTGTGTGTGTGTGTGTGTGTGTGTGTGTAGGCATCGACCAGGAGGTCGTTCCCCCCCCAGTGGGACCCACCCCCAGGCCTGACGTGGACCCTCTGCCCCCTGGAACACATCTTCTGTTTGCCCAGAGTGGGAGGATCGAGTTTGTCCCTCTGGAAGGTTATGACATGAAGAAGAGCGAGTCCAAGGCCGTCCTCCATCTACCAGTAAGTCCTCATTCACATCTGCCACGAGGTGAGGATAGTAGTGAGGATAGTAGTGAGGTGAGGATAGTAGTGAGGATAGTAGTGAGGATTTTAGTGACTGAGGATAGTAGTGAGGATAGTAGTGACTGAGGTGAGGATAGTAGTGAGGTGAGGATAGTAGTGAGGTGAGGATAGTAGTGAGGATAGTAGTGAGGTGAGGATAGTAGTGAGGATAGTAGTGAGGATAGTAGTGAGGATAGTAGTGAGGATAGTAGTGAGGATAGTAGTGAGGATAGTAGTGAGGATAGTAGTAGGATAGTAGTGAGGATAGTAGTGAGGATAGTAGTGAGGATAGTAGTGAGGATAGTAGTGAGGATAGTAGTGAGGATAGTAGTGACTGAGGTGAGGATAGTAGTGAGGATAGTAGTGAGGTGAGGATAGTAGTGAGGATAGTAGTAAGGATAGTAGTGAGGATAGTAGTGACTGAGGTGAGGATAGTAGTGAGGATAGTAGTGAGGTGAGGATAGTAGTGAGGATAGTAGTAAGGATAGTAGTGAGGATAGTAGTGACTGAGGTGAGGATAGTAGTGAGGATAGTAGTGAGGATAGTAGTGACTCAGAAGTCCTGACGTTGACCTCGAAAGGTTTTTTGGGGGGGGTTTTAGTTTTGGTGACATTTAAATATTTTGTGTGGTTTATTTGTTCATACTTCGTTCGTAAAGAAGACATGACTGTCCCTGTGTGTGTCCTCCTGTCCACTGTCCCTGTGTGTGTCCTCCTGTCCACTGTCCCTGTGTGTGTCCTCCTGTCCACTGTAGCTAAAGGTCATGAGTTCCACAGAAGCAAACTTGCACAACGACTTGTTTAGCTGTAGTTAAACAATTACAGGGTGACATAGATCCTGTTTGGTACATTGTTATTATTTGTTCCAAATTTCGAGTCCAGTCACAAGATGAGTGGGTCTGCTCTTTAGCAAAGATAAATATTGATTCCATACCTCTGCAAACTCAAGCTCAGAACCATACGATCAGAGCATGTGTCATCATTTAGGAAATGTATGTGTCATCATTTAGAATTTTTTGTTTGTTTTACACATCATAAGTTTGGCCGGTAGGATATTTTAATTTCTCTACTAGCATGTGGTGTTGGTTACCATTTACTACTGAAGACTGGGCTGATATCATAGCCACATGTTAACATTTTTCTTTAATTGTTAACATCAGTGTAGCATTGTCTAAATCACACTATTCCTTAACAAGCAGATTTTGCAAACTAGCAGTTTCCTGCCAATGTATCCTCTGCGTTTGAAGTTCTTTTGTTTTTAGGCTTTTGAAAACAAGCTTTCCTATCTGTCGCCTCTGGTCTCTGACCGCTAAAGGAACTTTCTCACGATGACTTGAGATTCATGACAATACTGGAGGTTCACGAGTCCTTGACTTCTCTCGCAGGAGAAGATCATCATTGGGGTAGCATACGACTGTGTGGAGAAGATGGTGTACTGGACAGACATCACCACCCCCTCTATCAGCAAGGCCAGTCTGCAGGGGGGAGAACCCATTCAAGTCATCACATCAGGTGGGTTCACAGGTCAGGGGTCAAGAGTCAAAGTTCACCTTCCCTCCAATCACACATCTGTTTCTCATAGCCGTCCTCCTAAGAGCTGGATCACTTGTGACCATGCAAAGCATGCCTTTGATCCTCAGTAACTCCATTTTAACAAAGACAACTGCTTTATTGTCTACGGAGGGGTGGGGTGGGGGGAGTGGAAGTGGGGGGGGTCGGGGTCCAATCTTCTGTATCGTGTTGTAAGGAGTGTTGCGCAGTCGTGTTGCGCAGTCGGTTAGGGTGTCAAGTTAGTAATCAGAAGGCCCTTGTCTCGACCCCTGGCTGTGTCAACATGACGTTGTGTCCTTGGGCAAGGCACTTCACCCTACTTGCCTCAGGGGGGAATGTCCCTGTACTGTGCTGTAAGTCTCTCTGGATAAGAGCGTCTGCTAAATGACTAACATGTGTTGTATCTCTACAGATCTGGAGAGCCCTGAGGGAATTGCAATAGACCACTTGAGCCGCACAATGTTTTGGACCGACTCCATGAAGGACCGGATCGAAGTGGCATCCCTGGACGGCACCCAGAGACGTGTCCTGGTGGACAGTGAGCTGGTCAACCCCCGGGCCATCATCGCTGACCCCACCAAGGGGTGAGCCCAGTGCCTCCTCCTGCCCTGCTCTGTGTGTGTGTGTGTGTGTGTGGGGGGGGGGGGGGGGGGGGGCTGCTCCCCATCTGATCTGAATTGCTTTTCGGGAATGTGGGACCCAATTATTGAAGCCTGGCCTGTTAACCACAATGAGCTCAGCTATTTTACTGAAGAGTTTGTGTGTTTTTTTTAATCCCTTTCAACAGTTTTTTTTTCACCTCAATCTGTTCTAAACTGTAACCGGTCTTGTTTGATAGAAACCTGTACTGGGCTGACTGGAACCGGGACGCCCCGAAAATCGAGACCTCTTACATGGACGGAACCAACCGGAGGGTCTTGGTGAAGGACGGTCTGGGCCTGCCCAACGGTTTGACCTTTGACCCCCAGAGCTCTTTGCTGTGCTGGACTGATGCGGGTAGGTTGGGTTCAAACGGTGGCAAAGTTCTGTTGGAACGTGCCGCAATCGAGGGTTCTGATTGGATGTGATCGACTGCAGGAACGCATAAGATGGAGTGTATCAACCCAGAGCAGAGTGACAGGAGGAAGGTCATGGAAGGACTGCTGTACCCCTTTGGAATGACCTCTTATGGAAAGAACATCTACTATACTGACTGGAAGAGGTAGGATCAGTACACAAACCACCGCTTCCTTTTCCCCCCCGGCAGGAATGCCACTCTTTCAGACTGTAATGAATATTTCCGCTCCATTATTTAAAAAGGCTGAACTGTAGGGCAACAGTAGTTTCTCCTGGTCCCTAGGTGTTAAAGAACGAACACAGGAGTATTTGGTTCAGTGTGTTAATCCATGAGTAGAATGGTTGAAGGTGTTAGCTAAACAGGAAGGGAGGGGGATGGGGTCAGAGGTCAGATGAACTTCCCTCCTGCCGCATGAGCAGCCCCCCCCCCCCCCCCCCCCCCCCCCCTCACACCGGGGCCCTGTTTCCACACGGAACATGCCATCTATGTGTGCTTGCCATTGAGAAGGGGAGGGTGCCTGGGGGTTGGGAAAGGGGGTCAGGGAACCTATTTGAAAAGTGGCAGCTGCTTGCAATTTCTCAGACTCTTATGTGGCTGTGATTGGGTTGTTCAGGGCCTCTCTTCAGATCTCACCAGGGGCACAGCTCTGCTGGAGCGGGGCTGGAGGGGGCTGGTGGGGGCTGGAGGGGGGCTTGAGAGGGCTGGAGGGGGGGGGGGGGCTGTATACTAGTAGGCCACTGGACCACAGGATAAACTATCTCAATAAACTTAACAACTGTGCTGCCCCCCCCCCCCCCCTCCTTCTTTAACAGTTCCCACGCTTCTCATCAGGGGTGTGTTTATTACCCAACTATCACCCCTAACTTTCCTCAAAGAGTATTCACCACAACTATCACCCCTAACTTTCCGAGTATTCATCACAACTATCACCCCTAACTTTCCGAGTATTCACCACAACTATCACCCCTAACTTTCCGAGTATTCATCACAACTATCACCCCTAACTTTCCGAGTATTCATCACAACTATCACCCCTAACTTTCCTCAAAGAGTATTCATCACAACTATCACCCCTAACTTTCCTCAAAGAGTATTCATCACAACTATCACCCCTAACTTTCCTCAAAGAGTATTCATCACAACTATCACCCCTAACTTTCCTCAAAGAGTATTCACCACAACTATCACCCCTAACTTTCCGAGTATTCATCACAACTATCACCCCTAACTTTCCGAGTATTCATCACAACTATCACCCCTAACTTTCCGAGTATTCATCACAACTATCACCCCTAACTTTCCTCAAAGAGTATTCATCACAACTATCACCCCTAACTTTCCTCAAAGAGTATTCATCACAACTATCACCCCTAACTTTCCGAGTATTCATCACAACTATCACCCCTAACTTTCCGAGTATTCATCACAACTTTCACCCCTGACTTTACGAGTATTCATCACAACTTTCAACCCTAACTTTACTAACACACTTTCATTACACTATTCATCACAGCTGTCTTGCTATAGCTAACCTGTCCCCCTCCAGTATCATTCCCAGACTGTTAGTTGAGTGTTTGTGTTTGTGTCAGAGATGGAGTGATCGCTGTGGACCGGAACACAGGAAGAGAGATGGATGAGTTCCAGCCTCAGAAGAGAACTCGTCTGTACGGCATCGCAGCAGCCTACGCACAGTGTCCATCGGGTGTGTAACTTTTCTAAATCAGCTCTGTATGACCAGTTCATACAGGTTAAAGTCTCCCGTAAATTGTAGCGAGGACAAGTATTCAGAGTCAAGGCCCAAGATAAGAAAAAAAGGAAAATAAGAACCTTTAGCAGTAAAAACATGAAACATCTCTCATGTTCTGAGACGTTCTAAAAGTCGTTCCGTGAACTGATGTGACCCTTGCATAGTTTGGGGTCGTCACCTTTAGGAAGCCAGGAGTGTTTCATCAGTTCTGTAACTGAAGTGACAGTGCAAACACTCATCCCTCTGACCTCTCATCCCTAAAGAGGCCTTTTACACAGAACTCAGGGAGATACCTGACATGCTCTTCAATCTGAGAGCAACAGGAAGCCTAGTCAAGCAGCAGTGGGGTGAACACTAAGGTTACTGTTACGCATTAGAGCAATAGGCCTCCACACAGCACCCTGTCTTTGGGTAAGATTACGTAAAGCCGGAGAATGTTGAGGCCCCTGAGGCCCTCAGAGATCTGGGATGTGCTGTGTGTCGTCTGTAGATCCTGTCAAACTGAGAGAAAAAGGCTGTTCGCTGTCAGATGATGTTTGTTAGGGATCTCTCAACAGAACAGTTACACAAACCAATCACATACCAGTTCTCAACAGAACAGTTACACAAACCAATCACATACCAGTTCTCAACAGAACAGTTACACAAACCAATCACATACCAGTTCTCAACAGAACAGTTACACAAACCAATCACATACCAGTTCTCAACAGAACAGTTACACAAACCAATCACATACCAGTTCTCAACACATTTCTGTACTGTGCATGAAATTGATGCTTGATAACAATATAAATTATTATTATTTTGTTGTTGTTGTTGTTGTAATGAGTTCTCCACAGAACAGTTACACAAACCAATCGCATACCAGTTCTCAACACATTTCTGTACTGTGCATGAAATTGATGCTTGATAACAATATAAATTATTATTATTTTGTTGTTGTTGTTGTAATGTGTGTTGTTATTTCTGTCTTCAGGACAAAACTACTGTAGCGTGAACAATGGAGGCTGCACACATCTATGCTTAGCGACGCCTTTAGGGCGTTCCTGCATGTGTCCGAAAAACACAGTGGGTTCGAGCTGTGTGGAGAAGGAGGGGAGAAACTGAGACACAGGTGACCTCAGAGTGACCTCAGAGTGACCTCAGAGTGACCTCAGAGTGACCTCAGAGTGACCTCACATGTTACCTGTCTGAGGCTGAGGCAGGTAGACACATGTTTTAAACTATAGCTGTTTAAAAAAAACACATCACTGAAATCCTACTGTGCATTTAATGACAAAAACACAACCTTTATACCCCTTATACTTCTCTCTTTTAAAATTGTTCATCCTGAATACATATTTATCAATACATTTGTAGGTGCTGACATTTTAGAAGATCTTGAACGTCTCAAGGACTAAAAAGAATGTGAAGTTAGTTAACTCAAACATCCTCCTTAGCTTTGTGATATTTTGTTTGGCATATTGAGACTCATTCCATGATTCGGACTGAAGTATAATAGTGAAAGATTGCTAAAGAATTGACTGTTTTGGAGGGGAAGATAAGTTTACATTCTGTGCAGCTATCCAATAAAATTAAATAAACGTTTTTTTTAACAATGGCGTGAAGTATTTTTTTTCAGACAGCTGTCTCAGTGCATTTAAGAAGAAACGACGCCACCGTGTGGCCGTGTAATTTATTCCTAATATCTTTTAAAAGATGTGTTTGTTTCCCAGTAGAGGTCACTGTCCTCTTTAAGGTAGAGAGCTGTCAGGTCTGTCTGGACGGTGGACTAAAGAAAAAAAAAAGGATTTATATCAGCTGCGAAAGAGAACTAGTGGTTCCAAAGTCCCGAAATGGTTCTAATACTGTTACAAACTCCTGTTAAGACAAAACTTTGTGGAAACCTTAAGTTAGACATGCCTGTATCATCTAGGTCTGAAAGAGTGATTGACGGGACATCCCTGAATAACTCAACCACAGGCAGATGACGAAATGGAACAAAGGAATGGATTTCAGCAGAAGGTCATTTCAGTCCAGAGTTTTAAATCCCTGCTGGACTCGTAATAAAACTGTGTTGAAGTCCAAGTTTCCAGCATTGCATGTTTCATTACTGTGTTAGTGTTGTGTTAAAAGGCATTAAACGTCTATTCCAACGCAGCATGCGTTCACATATAAATGTATCTTAAATTATACCTTCTATTAATATACAAGGTTTCCTTTTTATGTTTAATATGGATCCTCCCAGTCAGTTTACACCCATTTAGGGGGACACAGATGACGCAGGTGAGTCATCTGGGAGTCATTGTTTGATTGACAGGCGCGTAGCTGTTTTTATCCAATAAAGTCACAGAACATGTTTGTGGGGGCGTGTCCTTCAGTGGGGGGCGTGTCCTTCAGTTGGTCTCCAGGGTGACTGAATCACTGAATCTACCTGGAGTCTCTTTGTACAGATGAAGCAGACTTCTGCTCTTGTAGATCTTAAAGTGACATCCTGACCATCTGAAGAGGTTTGTAGACTTTTTAACTGTTTAAATGTTGATGTTTGTGTTTGTTACACGTCATTAGTCTGCATGACTTCAGTCAGCTAGGTGGCTAGCTGCTAGCATCATGACAGTGTTGTGGTCAGATACAGAGACAGTTTAATAACTTATATTCTAATGTGTTTATTATCAAGTCTGGAAGCTTTATGTTGTTGTTGTTGTTGAGTCTTTACTAGCTAACTAGCTACACACAGTCTGTTTACACTCCAGCTAACGGTAGCTAACCGTCCCCGTGTTAGCTTAGCTGGTCAAAACAGTCTGAAAGCTCATTGAAACAGTGTATGTAAAGACAGTGTGTGTGTGTGTGTGTGTGTGTGTTAGAGATGTGGCCATCACTAAAGTTCACAGGCTACCTTAGTTAAGTTAGGTCAATACATGTGATGTTACGTGTTTCTGTTGTTTCCAGGCTCGTGCTGGAGGAGCTGCGCGAGCTGTGATGATTTCAGCTCCTTTGAAGTTCTGACAGCGCGCGCTCTGCGGACTGTTGCAGACCACATGAAGCATTTCAATGGATTACTGACCGGGAAAAAGACAGGAAATAGTTCGTGATTTTGCACTTTGGTCGGCTGGGGGAGTGATTTGAACCCCCCCCCCCCCCCCCCAGTTGAGCTTTTTTTTCCATCGATGAGGACGGGGCTGTTCCAGGTACCATCCCTGCCCCCCCCCAAACCCCCGTGCCTGGATACATTTCCAACATGGCCAATCCACACTTGGCTAATCTGGCTTTTGCCTGGGAGAACTACATGGACTGCAGGCTGCAGGGATCTGATCTACAGGTAAGAGTCATGGCACAAGACCAGGGAGGCAGGTGGCTGAGCGGTTAGGGAATCAAGCTAGCAATCAGAAGGTTGCCAGTTAGTTTCCTGGCTGTGCCAACATGACGTTGTGTCCTTGGTCAAGGCACTTCACCCTACTGTCCTCAGGGGGGGATTGCCCCTGTACATACTGTAAGTCACTCTGGATAAGAGTGTGGGATAAATGACTGCATGTTAAAGTATCAAGTTTCAGGTGATGGGTTGATCTCCTGATTCCATTAAGCAGTAGGCTGCTAGATATCAGGTGGATTGTTGTGTTTCCAGGCTGTTCAGATGGTTTAGATTCCCTGTTGATGTAATGTTTACCTGCACTGCTGCCAGGATCCCTTTTAAGAGCTGCACAGGGATTATATCTGAGACATGAGTACTGCCACTGTGTTGGGTTGCAGTTGTAGTCTGGTCAGGAGGCTGCTGGAGGCTGAGCCTCAGTGGGGAAGTGCAGAGCTGGTCAGGAGGCTGCTGGAGGCTGAGCCTCAGTGGGGTAGTGGAGAGCTGGTCAGGAGGCTGCTGGAGGCTGCTGGAGGCTGAGCCTCAGTGGGGTAGTGGAGAGCTGGTCATGAGGCTGCTGGAGGCTGCTGGAGGCTGAGCCTCAGTGGGGTAGTGGAGAGCTGGTCAGGAGGCTGCTGGAGGCTGCTGGAGGCTGAGCCTCAGTGGGGTAGTGGAGAGCTGGTCATGAGGCTGCTGGAGGCTGCTGGAGGCTGAGCCTCAGTGGGGTAGTGGAGAGCTGGTCATGAGGCTGCTGGAGGCTGCTGGAGGCTGAGCCTCAGTGGGGTAGTGGAGAGCTGGTCAGGAGGCTGCTGGAGGCTGCTGGAGGCTGAGCCTCAGTGGGGTAGTGGAGAGCTGGTCAGGAGGCTGCTGGAGGCTGCTGGAGGCTGAGCCTCAGTGGGGTAGTGGAGAGCTGGTCAGGAGGCTGCTGGAGGCTGCTGGAGGCTGAGCCTCAGTGGGGTAGTGGAGAGCTGGTCAGGAGGCTGCTGGAGGCTGCTGGAGGCTGAGCCTCAGTGGGGTAGTGGAGAGCTGGTCAGGAGGCTGCTGGAGGCTGCTGGAGGCTGAGCCTCAGTGGGGTAGTGGAGAGCTGGTCAGGAGGCTGCTGGAGGCTGCTGGAGGCTGAGCCTCAGTGGGGTAGTGGAGAGCTGGTCAGGAGGCTGCTGGAGGCTGCTGGAGGCTGCGTTGTTTTGGGGGTTAATTCACTGATTACTGTGTTGGGAGGAGCTGAACGCTCATGCGGCAACCCCCTCTCACAGTAACACACACACACACACACACACACACACACACACACACACACACACACACACAGCAGCCGGATCACGAGATTCAGATTAGTGCCTCTACTCTAGACAGGATGGGGATTCAACAGCAGCTTCAACAGCCATCTGGTCTGGATGCTTGTTCTTAACCCAGGGCTCTTCAGGGTTTACATGTATTTTATGAGGGCAGTGAAGGAGTCATATGATGACACAAAGGTCCACAAATGTGACACATTATAATCCTCAAATACTCCCTGTTAGTGTTTCTCCTCTTAGTGTCATGTGGCTGAGCGGTTAGGGAGTCGGGCTAGTAATAAGAAGGTTCCCGGTTCGTATCCCGACTGTGCCAACATGACGTTGTGTCCTCAGGCAAGCCACTTTCACCCTCCTCCCCTCAGGGGGGGGGGATATCCCTGTACTTACTGTAAGTCGCTCTGGAGAAGAGCGTCTGATAAATGACTGCATGTCTCTGGCAGGAGGCCACACTGTAAGGTCAGGGTTAGTGTCCTAACGTGATTCTGCAGTCAAGCAGAAAGTGGAAGTGCTGGAGAGGAGGAGCTGGCAGTTTGTAGAACCACAGCAGTGATAGAACCACAGCAGTTTGTAGAACCACAGCAGTGATAGAACCACAGCAGTGATAGAACCACAGCAGTGATAGAACCACAGCAGTTTGTAGAACCACAGCAGTGATAGAACCACAGCAGTTTGTAGAACCACAGCAGTGATAGAACCACAGCAGTGATAGAACCACAGCAGTGATAGAACCACAGCAGTTTGTAGAACCACAGCAGTGATAGAACCACAGCAGTTTGTAGAACCACAGCAGTGATAGAACCCCAGCAGTTTGTAGAACCACAGCAGTGAAGGAACCACAGCAGTGATGGAACCACAGCAGTGATGGAACCACAGCAGTGATGGAACCACAGCAGTGATGGAACCACAGCAGTGATAGAACCACAGCAGAACATGATGAGGGCGGTGCCGTTGTCCCTGGTGATCAACCAGTCGTCAGAGAGAGGAGCGAGCGAGGTTCGCTGCAACACTGACTTCCTGCAGCTGTGTGGTTTAGCGTCTGTTATCAGGGCGGTTTACAACCTCCACACATCCATCACCTGCCTGATAGACGACGCCCTGTCGCAGGCCGAGCCAAGACCCACCACTCTATTTACTACCAAGACCCACCACTCTATTTACTACCAAGACCCACCACTCTATTTACTACCAAGACCCACCACTCTATTTACTACCAAGACCCACCACTCTATTTACTACCAAGACCCACCACTCTATTTACTACCAAGACCCACCACTCTATTTACCACCAAGACCCACCACTCTATTTACCACCAAGACCCACCACTCTATTTACTACCAAGACCCACCACTCTATTTACTACCAAGACCCACCACTCTATTTACCACCAAGACCCACCACTCTATTTACCACCAAGACCCACCACTCTATTTACCACCAAGACCCACCACTCTATTTACTACCAAGACCCACCACTCTATTTACTACCAAGACCCACCACTCTATTTACTACCAAGACCCACCACTCTATTTACTACCAAGACCCACCACTCTATTTACCACCAAGACCCACCACTCTATTTACTACCAAGACCCACCACTCTATTTACTACCAAGACCCACCACTCTATTTACCACCAAGACCCACCACTCTATTTACTACCAAGACCCACCACTCTATTTACCACCAAGACCCACCACTCTATTTACCACCAAGACCCACCACTCTATTTACTACCAAGACCCACCACTCTATTTACTACCAAGACCCACCACTCTATTTACTACCAAGACCCACCACTCTATTTACTACCAAGACCCACCACTCTATTTACTACCAAGGGAATACTGACATGCAGCTGGCAGGCTGAGCGTTATGGCAGAACGCTCCTGTTTCTGTGAGACCTGCAGTGTGGCCTGACTTCTGACAAGCTGGTGAACTGCAGCTCCTAATATGTGGCTCTGCTGTAAAATACCATGTCACTTTTAGAAACCCAGTACTACTGAGGCTGTTCTCCCTAGACTCCTTAGACTGTTCCCAGGTGTTACCCTAGACTCCTTAGACTGTTCCCAGGGGTTACCCTAGACTCCTTAGACTGTTCCCAGGTGTTACCCTAGACTCCTTAGACTGTTCCCAGGTGTTACCCTAGACTCCTTAGACTGTTCCCAGGTGTTACCCTAGACTCCTTAGACTGTTCCCAGGGGTTACCCTAGACTCCTTAGACTGTTCCCAGGGGTTACCCTAGACTCCTTAGACTGTTCCCAGGTGTTACCCTAGACTCCTTAGACTGTTCCCAGGGGTTACCCTAGACTCCTTAGACTGTTCCCAGGTGTTACCCTAGACTCCTTAGACTGTTCCCAGGTGTTACCCTAGACTCTAGTTCTGACTTGTTTCCAAACAGTTGACTTAAGGTGTGAATAATGAATCTCTCTTGTGCTCTGCTGAGTCAGATTTCAACCTCTGCACAACCCTGGTTATTCTCTTCAGCAGCGGGGAAGTCATTATCCATCCTCTTCTTTTGGACCAGTCCTGTCCTCTGTCCTCTTCAGGGGAGGGGGGAGGTGGGAGGGGGGAGGTGGGAGGGACCTAGATCACCTCCTGCTGCTCATCACCCAGATGTTAAATTAGATCAGTTCTCTCCTCCACTAAAGATACATGACGTGACCACAGAGCTCGCTCACGAGGATGGGATCACATCGCTTGCTGCCTCGCTGCCTCACTGCCTCCCTGCCTCTCTGCCTCCCTCCCTGCCTCGCCCGCAGACCCCCAACCAGGACCATGATTAGCTACAGAAGCAGGAAGGGAAGCTTCTAGTGGACTGGGTGACTCAGCCAGCATCGGTCCCATGACCAGACCTCTCATGATCCCTGTGCTGCATTTAGGAAGCTAAACACACACACACACACACACACACACACACACACGGTGTAGTCTGGTGTAGCCTGGGTCCATCATGACCCTGATGGCTTGAGCCCCCCCCGCCCCCCCCTCACTGTAACAGGAAGTAGAGATGGAGACACAGCCGTCCATAGAGGACTGAGTCACAGAGATCTAAACACACTGTCTCTTTCAACATGTCAGCCTTTGTTTACTAGGCTGCATGCAGATCACACACTAGATAATCCACTTGTGTTCCGTGGCTCTCTGACAGTACGACATCACGCGTGCACACTAGCCTTTAGCAGAGCCAGCTGCCACTACAGAAGGTTCCAGAACAAAGCAGAGATCCTGCTCTCACACGAGGCGTTCACTGATCTGTTTTTAAACACCCACAGTCAGATACAGAGTGTGATAAGAGACAGTCTGCACAGCAGCATCTTAACAACACCATGTAGTGTTAGCAGGGTTCACACACAGGGTGTGCTGCCAGATGCTGAGCGACCCACTGGTGTGATTCTGGAGTCTGTGAGGAAGTCTAGATGAACTGGAGCAGTCTCTCTGTTTACAGGAAGAGGATGTTGATTATCACACAGCTTCTCCAAACCCTCATCAGATCCCTCTGCTGTGTCTCGTCTCAGGGTCTGATGTTGCTGTGCTGCTACTTCATCACATGTGACGGCTGAACAGCCTCGCTGGGACAGGAAGAGAGAAGCTGTAGTTTCTGCCTTCAGGACAGGGTTAGTGTTTGGGCCTGGAATGGTCTGTTACGGTGTTTTACAGCCAGGCTGTATGAGTGTTCACCAACAGCAGTGGCAGCCTGACCCCAGCTGTTCCCTCTCCCTGACTCCCTCCCACATCTATCAATCTCTCTGTTCTCTCTCCTCCCTCATCTCTCTCCTCTCAACTCTCTGTCTCATCTCTCCCCTCTCTCAACTCTCTCATCTCTCCTTCCCCTCACCTCTCCCCTCTAACCTCTGTCTTATCTTATATCTTTCTCTTCTCACCTCTCTCTTCTCTCTCCCTCTCTCTCTCTTTATGTTCCAGTTCTAGATTACCCCCCCCCCACACACACACACACTACTCAAAGCTGGCCTGGGGGGTCCTGGGCCCCCTCGAACCCCCCCCTCCTGCCCCTGATGCACACGGTCTGATTAGATTAGCCCTGAAACCTCAAGGTGCGTTAAGGACTTCCTGTAGTGATCATGGGACAAGGTAGTATTTCCTGGCAGAAGAAGCGTAGTCATGATGACCTGGTTCAGGGGGGAGCTGGGGCAGTGCTGCCTGCCTGGTTGCCTGGGTGGCTGGCTGGCTGGCTGGCTGGTGGGGGTGATGTAACATGGAGAGGAAGGAAGCTGCTTGCCTCATGTCACAGTGACAGAAGTGAGGTGGGACAGTGAAAGACTGAGAGATCAGAGGAGAGGCGAGAAGATTACATTCACTGGACACTCATTTCAGCTGTTAACATGTTCCACTCTGTGATCTCAATGGGTTAGTTTGAGAGTTGCAAGAAAACATGCAACATTTCAGCTGCTCTTGTGTTGAATATTATCTCTGACTTATGTGTGTGTTCTGTGTGTGTGTTGTCTCTGTGCAGGTCAGTCTACAGTGCCTGGAGAGCTTTCTGTGTATGTTCCACTGTGTTGGGCGTGTTCGTCTCCATAGGAACAAGGAAGCTCTGAAGTTCTGGTAAGAATTCACTCCTTTACCCAGTATACTGCAGTAATACCTACTGCTGACCCAGTATACTGCAGTAATATATACTGACCCAAGATACTGCAGTAATATCTACTGATCCAGGATACTGCAGTAATATCTACTGATCCAGTATACTGCAGGAATACCTACTGACCCAGGATACTGCAGTAATGTCTACTGACCCAAGATACTGCAGTAATAACTACTGATCCAGTATACTGCAGTAATATCTACTGACCCAGGATACTGCAGTAATGTCTACTGACCCAAGATACTGCAGTAATAACTACTGATCCAGTATACTGCAGTAATATCTACTGACCCAGGATACTGCAGTAATGTCTACTGACCCAAGATACTGCAGTAATAACTACTGATCCAGTATACTGCAGTAATATCTACTGACCCAGGATACTGCAGTAATGTCTAGTGATCCAGAATACTGCAGTAATATCTAGTGATACTGCAGTAATATCTAGTGATACTGCAGTAATATCTAGTGATACTGCAGTAATATCTAGTGATACTGCAGTAATATCTAGTGATACTGCAGTAATATCTAGTGATACTGCAGTAAGCCTCGGGTGGTTTACAGTAAATCACCGGCTTCTCCTAACTGAGTTGTGTCGCTCACTAGTGGAACAGGAGGTGACTTTGTTTGTGAAGGCAGATCTTCTAATGACTTGTACAGGACGTAGAAAAACAAACTAACAGCAGCAGGATCTGCCAGAGTCTCTAATGAGCGGAGATGGAAAGAACATGACAGGCTGAAGAAAGAGTCTCGTGTGAAACGGAGTGGTTTCCTGTAAACCTTCCTTATCGCTGTGTTTTATAATCGCTCTCCAGCTCACAGCCCTCTAGCAGAAGGTTGTGGTTACAGTGGCTCTGCGTTAGCGGAAAGCTTGTATAAGTAATGAGGTGTAACCTTATCTGAAGGTGTAACCTTATGCAACTTTTTGAGGTTCATGTTGTTTAATTGTAACTTGTTACACCGAATCCTCTCAGCTCTTCCAGCTTCAGTCTTTGCAGGTTCTGTCTGATGCTGTTCTGGGTGATTTGTGGTGTAATCTGCTCCATATCCTCCACAGCTAACTTGCTATCTTGCGATCCTGCTGCCACACTACATTAGTTTTTTGATCCTAGAATTTCACAGCAGCTCACATGTGATTCACGAGATTCTACTGTGTAATCCTGAGACCTCCTCAGGCCTGTCAGTCTGGTCCGTCATGAAGACCTCATAGGCTGACCTGACCAATCAGAGATAGGCGTCCTTATAGTAGAAACAACCAAAACACTCTGAAGAGAGGCGGGGCTTGTTCTGCCTCAGCAGAGAGGCGGGGCTTGTTCTGCCTCAGCAGAGAGGCGGGGCTTGTTCTGCCTCAGCAGAGAGGCGGGGCTTGTTCTGCCTCAGCAGAGAGGCGGGGCTTGTTCTGCCTCAGCAGAGAGGCAGGCTAGTAGGTCAGATCACAGAGAGAGGAATCCATTTACATGTATTCATTTAGCAGACACTTTTATCCAATGAGACTTCCAAGAGAGAGCTTTACAAACAGAGCCTAGTCACTGATCATAACAGAGAGATAGACCCCAAACATGGCAGGTAGTCAGTCCATTTCTGTGAATACTTTTTAGTTTGCATTTGTGGCCGTTTGCGAGAGCATGAAGTGAAGCTCTGTTCTATCCCCTTCTAAAGGAGTAGAGATTAAACAACAAACTGGCCATTGTGTTGCCTAAGTTTGACTCCTCCCCCATCTCAGGGTGTAGTTTAACTCCTCCCACATCTCAGGGTGTAGTTTAACTCCTCCCACATCTCAGGGTGTAGTTTAACTCCTCCCACATCTCAGGGTGTAGTTTAACTCCTCCCACATCTCAGGGTGTAGTTTAACTCCTCCCACATCTCAGGGTGTAGTTTAACTCCTCCCACATCTCAGGGTGTAGTTTGACTCCTCCCCCATCTCAGGGTGTAGTTTAACTCCTCCCACATCTCAGGGTGTAGTTTGACTCCTCCCACATCTCAGGGTGTAGTTTGACTCCTCCCCCATCTCAGGGTGTAGTTTAACTCCTCCCACATCTCAGGGTGTAGTTTGACTCCTCCCACATCTCAGGGTGTAGTTTAACTCCTCCCACATCTCAGGGTGTAGTTTGACTCCTCCCACATCTCAGGGCGTAGTTTGACTCCTCCCACATCTCAGGGCGTAGTTTGACTCCTCCCATATCTCAGGGTGTAGTTTGACTCCTCCCACATCTCAGGGTGTAGTTTGACTCCTCCCACATCTCAGGGTGTAGTTTGACTCCTCCCACATCTCAGGGTGTAGTTTGACTCCTCCCACATCTCAGGGTGTAGTTTGACTCCTCCCACATCTCAGGGTGTAGTTTGACTCCTCCCACATCTTAGGGTGTAGTTGAACTCCTCCCACATCTTAGGGTGTTTGCAGCACTGTAGGCTGCAGGCTGGTTAGAATCATCAGCTGAGGGTTCTGCAGGCCTGTCTGCCTCCCAGAGGCACCAGTCCACCATCATGTGACAGCACACAGTGTCATGTGACACGCTGACCAACTGCAGATCTGGAAAGCTTCCATTTGAAATTCCCATTTTAATGGAATTTGTGCCGCTGGACAGAAAATCCAGTGAGCTCTGAGAGGAAGAATGCGTCCCCTGCTAGGGGAACTGCCTCTCAGCCTGGAGATCACAGCTCACCATGAGGGGAGGACAGGCTGTCCAGCAGCTCTACTCTGGTGAGGTTCAGGAGCGGTCAGGGACTCTTATTTGACTTCTGGTGTTTCTGTGTGGTTTTGCTGGACGGAATGACTGAGGATTGAGGTTCATGGTGAGCAGATCTTTGAGATGAGGCGGCGGCTATGTAAGTAGCTAGGTGTGAGGGTGTGTGTGTGTGTGTGTGTGTGTGTGTGTGTGTGTGTGTGTGTGTGTGTGTGTGTGTGTGTGTGTGTGTGTGTGTGTGTGTGTGTGTGTGTGTGTGTGTGTGTGTGTGTGTGTGTGTGTGTGTGTGTGTGTGTGTGTGTGTGTGTGTGTGTGTGAGAGAGTGAGAGCGTGTGTGTGCAGTGCCCTCATGCCTAGCCTGATGCAGTCTTCGTGGATGTTGTGTTGTGTCTGGACCCAAAAAGACCCAAGAAGAAATCGTTTCTTCACTTAAAAATATTTGAGCCCAAATTAGCTTCTGTTCACTTGCTGCCTGCATGAGGCAAATATGTGGTAAAGTAGCTTTAAAGCTTTTCAGTTCTACTATAACCTTTTCAGTTTCAATAGTTTAGTTATCAATGAACAATCACTGAGCAATGATAAGCCTCCAGTTAAACCACAGACTGATGTTTTCAATTTCTATGGGTTAGTCAATGCTTGTAAAAAAAACCCGATAAGATGTGTAAAACACGATCAGTCACTGTTGTTATATTGCTTCCTTGTCACATGTCTGTAGTCATGTAATATTGTACCCTCAGGGGCTAACATGCAGGGCTGTAGTATCAGTCAGGATGGCTGGTGAGTCACTACAGTAATTGATTGGCTCCCCTGAAGATACTGAAGGTCTATAAACTTGATCAGATTTCCCACTGGTAGTATGCTTATCAAATAAAACTTGATCCTTAGCACCATGTTATATTTATCTCTCTCTCCTCCCCCCATCCCTCTATTTAACACTTTCACTCTCTCTCTCTCTCTCCCTCCCCTCTCCCTCCCCTCTCTCCCTCCCCTCTCTCCCTCCCCTCTCCCTCCCCTCTCCCTCCCCTCTCCCTCCCCTCTCCCTCCCATCTCTCCTTCCCTCTCTCTCTCCCTCCCCTCTCTCCCCCCTCTCTCCCTCCCCTCTCTCCCTCCCCTCTCCCTCCCCTCTCCCTCCCCTCTCCCTCCCATCTCTCCTTCCCTCTCTCTCTCCCTCCCCTCTCTCCCCCCTCTCTCCCCCTCCTCTCCCCCTTCTCTCCCCCCTCTCTCCCTCCCCTCTCTCCCCCTTCTCTCCCCCCTCTCTCCCTCCCATCTCTCCTTCCCTCTCTCTCTCCCTCCCCTCTCTCCCCCCTCTCTCCCCCTCCTCTCCCCCTTCTCTCCCCCCTCTCTCCCTCCCCTCTCTCCCCCTTCTCTCCCCCCTCTCTCCCTCCCATCTCTCCTTCCCTCTCTCTCTCCCTCCCCTCTCTCCTCTCTCTCTCCCCCTTCTCTCCCCCCTCTCTCCCCCCAGCTCGGACATGAGTGGGGCCAGTAACACGCTGGCGAGGGAGTTCCTAACAGACGTTCACCAGCTGTGCAGCGCTGTGGCTCAGAGGGCGGAGTCTCAGAGGGCGGAGTCTCAGAGGGCGGAGTCTCAGAGGGCGGAGTCTCAGAGGGCGGAGTCACGTGAGGAAGACGAGGAGGAGAGTCACATGGCTGCACTGGGAGAGTACCTGGTCAGGGGGCGTGGCTTCCTGCTGCTCAGTACACTGGACTCCATCATAGACCAGGTGAGACAGCCAGGATCACACACACCTGGAGGGAGGAGGGCTGATGAGCTGGGAGACAGGCAGGCTGGGAGACAGGCAGGCTGTGCTGTGAGACAGGCAGGCTGGGAGACAGGCAGGCTGTGCTGTGAGACAGGCAGGCTGTGCTGTGAGACAGGCAGGCTGTGCTGTGAGACAGGCTGTGCTGTGAGACAGGCAGGCTGTACTGTGACAGGCTGTGCTGTGAGACAGGCTGTGCTGTGAGACAGGCAGGCTGTGCTGTGAGACAGGCTGTGCTGTGAGACAGGCAGGCTGTGCTGTGAGACAGGCTGTGCTGTGAGACAGGCAGGCTGTGCTGTGAGACAGGCAGGCTGGGAGACAGGCAGGCTGTGCTGTGAGACAGGCAGGCTGTGCTGTGAGACAGGCAGGCTGTGCTGTGAGACAGGCAGGCTGTGCTGTGAGACAGGCTGTGCTGTGAGACAGGCTGTGCTGTGAGACAGGCTGTGCTGTGAGACAGGCAGGCTGTGCTGTGAGACAGGCAGGCTGTGCTGTGAGACAGGCTGTGCTGTGAGACAGGCAGGCTGTGCTGTGAGACAGGCTGTGCTGTGAGACAGGCTGCCTCTGTCAGCTGTAGTCTGTCTCTAATAATCTGGTTTTATTTTATGATCTAATGTTGTGTTCACACCGAACACAAAGCGCATTATTTGCACAGTGAGATTACGTGTGAAGTCAGTGTAAACACGTGAATGTGCTTGGATCAACACTGTTTTCTTAGGGTTTGACGTCAACACAGCATCAGACTCAAGTTCAAGATCTCCTATTCTGTTTCTCAATCGGAATCTAAATTGGTTTTATTCGCCTTGTAAGTTGCACAAGCACGGAATTTACTGTGGGAGGATTTTTTTAAGGGGGGAAGTACGTTAAAGACATTTGGCTTCTGCCTAGAATCAGTCTGAGTTGGGTTGGTGTGGAAGATTTCACTTCTGAGTGTCGTGCCTGTGTAGAGTGTGCTGTCTGTTGGTCTAGAACACAGGTCACTGTGTGTGTTGGTCTAGAACACAGGTCACTGTGTGTGTTGGTCTAGAACACAGGTCACTGTGTGTGTTGGTCTAGAACACAGGTCACTGTGTGTGTTGGTCTAGAACACAGGTCACTGTGTGTGTTGGTCTAGAACACAGGTCACTGTGTGTGTTGGTCTAGAACACAGGTCACTGTGTGTGTTGGTCTAGAACACAGGTCACTGTGTGTGTTGGTCTAGAACACAGGTCACTGTGTGTGTTGGTCTAGAACACAGGTCACTGTGTGTGTTGGTCTAGAACACAGGTCACTGTGTGTGTTGGTCTAGAACACAGGTCACTGTGTGTGTTGGTCTAGAACACAGGTCACTGTGTGTGTTTTGGTCTAGAACACAGGTCACTGTGTGTGTTGGTCTAGAACACAGGTCACTGTGTGTGTTGGTCTAGAACACAGGTCACTGTGTGTGTTGGTCTAGAACACAGGTCACTGTGTGTGTTGGTCTAGAACACAGGTCACTGTGTGTGTTTTGGTCTAGAACACAGGTCACTGTGTGTGTTGGTCTAGAACACAGGTCACTGTGTGTGTTGGTCTAGAACACAGGTCACTGTGTGTGTTGGTCTAGAACACAGGTCACTGTGTGTGTTGGTCTAGAACACAGGTCACTGTGTGTGTTGGTCTAGAACACAGGTCACTGTGTGTGTTGGTCTAGAACACAGGTCACTGTGTGTGTTGGTCTAGAACACAGGTCACTGTGTGTGTTGGTCTAGAACACAGGTCACTGTGTGTGTTTTGGTCTAGAACACAGGTCACTGTGTGTGTTGGTCTAGAACACAGGTCACTGTGTGTGTTGGTCTAGAACACAGGTCGCTGTGTGTGTTGGTCTAGAACACAGGTCGCAGTGTGTGTTGGTCTAGAACACAGGTCACTGTGTGTGTTTTGGTCTAGAACACAGGTCACTGTGTGTGTTGGTCTAGAACACAGGTCACTGTGTGTGTTGGTCTAGAACACAGGTCACTGTGTGTGTTGGTCTAGAACACAGGTCACTGTGTGTGTTGGTCTAGAACACAGGTCACTGTGTGTGTTGGTCTAGAACACAGGTCACTGTGTGTGTTTTGGTCTAGAACACAGGTCACTGTGTGTGTTGGTCTAGAACACAGGTCACTGTGTGTGTTGGTCTAGAACACAGGTCACTGTGTGTGTTGGTCTAGAACACAGGTCACTGTGTTCTTCTGGTAATTGAGATGAGGCCTCTGACTGACCCTGACGCTCGGAGATCTCATCGCCTTCCAAACACTGAGACCACACACACACACACACACACTGTGTCTTTCTGGCAGTCAGGGGGAGTTTATGCGTGCGTAACTTACGCCCACTAGATTTATGTGTAGCTGTGTAGCTTCTGTAGTTGTGTTTCTGTGTAGTTGTGTCTGCGCATGTGGCTGATTCAATCAGAAGGATTGGTTAAGTATGATGGGTGTCTTGGCATGGAGTCAGCTCTAACCTGCCTCAGAAACTGGCAGGGAGTCAGCTCTAACCTGCCTCTGAAACTGGGATGGAGTCAGCTCTAACCTGCCTCTGAAACTGGCATGGATTCAGCTCTAACCTGCCTCTGAAACTGGCAGGGAGTCAGCTCTAACCTGCCTCTGAAACTGGCAGGGATTCAGCTCTAACCTGCCTCTGAAACTGGGATGGATTCAGCTCTAACCTGCCTCTGAAACTGGGATGGATTCAGCTCTAACCTGCCTCTGAAACTGGGATGGATTCAGCTCTAACCTGCCTCAGAAACTGGGATGGAGTCAGCTCTAACCTGCCTCTGAAACTGGCAGGGAGTCAGCTCTAACCTGCCTCTGAAACTGGGATGGATTCAGCTCTAACCTGCCTCTGAAACTGGGATGGAGTCAGCTCTAACCTGCCTCTGAAACTGGCAGGGAGTCAGCTCTAACCTGCCTCTGAAACTGGGATGGATTCAGCTCTAACCTGCCTCTGAAACTGGCAGGGAGTCAGCTCTAACCTGCCTCTGAAACTGGGATGGATTCAGCTCTAACCTGCCTCTGAAACTGGGATGGAGTCAGCTCTAACCTGCCTCTGAAACTGTGATGGATTCAGCTCTAACCTGCCTCTGAAACTGGGATGGATTCAGTTCTAACCTGCCTCTGAAACTGGGATGGATTCAGCTCTAACCTGCCTCTGAAACTGGGATGGATTCAGCTCTAACCTGCCTCTGAAACTGGCATGGATTCAGCTCTAACCTGCCTCTGAAACTGGGATGGATTCAGCTCTAACCTGCCTCTGAAACTGGGATGGATTCAGCTCTAACCTGCCTCTGAAACTGGGATGGATTCAGCTCTAACCTGCCTCTGAAACTGGCATGGATTCAGCTCTAACCTGCCTCTGAAACTGGCATGGAGTCAGAAGCTCTAACCTGCCTCTGAAGCTGGGATGGATTCAGCTTTAACCTGCCTCAGAAACTGGGATGGAGTCAGCAGCTCTAACCTGCCTCTGAAACTGGGATGGAGTCAGCAGCTCTAACCTGCCTCTGAAAGTCCTTCCAGCTTTGATCCTGGAACACTGATATTTTGCTAGCACAGCCTTCCTGGGAGGAATGTTAATGGATCCAAACCACCAGCAGTGTTTAATCATGGAACCTCTCACATCCCTGATAACCTCAAACATACAGATCACCACTCACATCCCTGATAACCTCTCACATCCCTGATAACCTCTCACATCCCTGATAGCCTCTCACATCCCTGATAACCTCTCACATCCCTGATAACCTCTCACATCCCTGATAGCCTCTCACATCCCTGATAGCCTCTCACATCCCTGATAGCCTCTCACATCCCTGATAACCTCTCACATCCCTGATAACCTCTCACATCCCTGATAACCTCTCACATCCCTGATAGCCTCTCACATCCCTGATAACCTCTCACATCTCTGATAACCTCTCACATCCCTGATAACCTCTCACATCTCTGATAGCCTCTCACATCCCTGATAGCCCTGAACATCCCTGATAGCCTCTCACATCCCTGATAGCCTCTCACATCCCTGATAGCCTCTCACATCCCTGATAGCCCTGAATATCCCTGATAACCTCTCACATCCCTGATAACCTCTCACATCCCTGATAACCTCTCACATCCCTGATAGCCTCTCACATCCCTGATAGCCTCTCACATCCCTGATAACCTCTCACATCCCTGATAGCCTCTCACATCCCTGATAACCTCTCACATCCCTGATAGCCTCTCACATCCCTGATAACCCCTCACATCCCTGATAACCTCTCACATCTCCTTTGTTGTTGATTCCAGGACACAGGTCGTTTTTATTTGTTTTTAATTCACACATGCAGGAGTACATTCTCTCTCCTGTGTGAGGAATTCTTCGGAGCACAGCAGGGTAAAAGGCTGAGCCTGTATTTAGGGAAAGGCTGTCAAGCAGGTGCCACATAGCCTGAAGCCTTGTCTGAAGCCTGGCACTAGCTGTGTGGGTAATTAAGGAGACAGAAGAGTCCTGGTGTCTGTGTTGAGTGTGAGAGATTGGAAGGACTAACAGACTCACCTTCTTTAACACAGTTTGCGGCGACATTCTGGTCCGAGGACGTTTTTCCGAAGGCGTTGATGTTGCCGTTCTTGCGCTCTGGTAGTTGATCCGTCCAGATTGTCCTGCAGGTCAGTCTGCCTGGTGGGCGGCTAACAGTCCAGCTGTCTGCTGCTCCTCTCTGGGGCTGTGGTGGGCAGCAGGAGTGGCTGCTGACTTTGAGGGAGGAACTGTTTCTTCAGAACAAGTCAGAGCGTCACTCTGTGTCTTCAGACCAATAGAGACAGAGTGTGTGTGTGAGAGTGTGTGTGTCTGTGAGTGTAAGAGTGTGTGAGAGTGTGTCATGTTGTGTTGGTGTTCCTCTAACAGGAACTGACCTGCAGAGAGGAGCTTCTGACCCTGCTGCTGTCTCTGCTGCCCCTCGTCTGGAAGATCCCCGTCCAGGAGGAGAAAGCTCCAGGTCGGTACACGCTAACACACGCTAACACACGCTAACACAGGCTAACACAGGCTAACACACGCTAACACACGCTAACACATGCTAACACACGCTAACACACACACACACACTTTCACACACCTGCACACTGTGCTCCACAGCTAACATCTGCTTCATCACAGCTTTGTCGCAGCTCCTGCAGTAGCTTGATATGACTCTCACAACACGCTGTTCACTGGAGCCTGACAGATGAGCCTATAGCCTGACATGATTCAGGAAACTGCATTACCTTCAGGCATTGTTTTATGCTTTTGCCACACTTTCTTTGTCCACACATAAGAAAGCATATAAGCGCTACACAGACTCTTATAAAGGAGCTCATCGTCCTTGATGTTTCACAGTGAAACCTCACCTCTTATTTTAGTACACTAGGCAATGTGCCCCCATGTTGGTGAATAAACTGTTCCCAGGTCTGTGGCCATCAAGGATGTTTGCTAGTTTAGTTCAGGGATAAACTGTGTTGTACCAGAGAGCAGGACTGCTGCTGACCCAGGGACAAGGGAGCTATTTCATGTGGACTTGCTAATCTCTTCCAACATGGACTTCCTACATTTTTCCTCTAATAGCCTCTATGATCCCCGAATCGGTTTAAACCGGTTTGCATTAGAACATTGTTTGTAGTTGACAGTTCTGAGGCTCGTTTGAAAAAAACCTTTTGTTTTTGATCTTTGATCTGTTTTATTCTAAAGTTTGATATTCCTGATTGACCACATCAGACCAGTGTTCTTAAATGATTAAACAGGTCAGCTGTTCTCTCTCTCAGGCAGCATCAGAACCGGCTGTAGACTCATTAAACAGATAGATTAGCTCAAGTATCCAACTCTCTCAACTATCCTATCTAACAAGCTTGTTATCCAGGAGCTGACTGGAGCTTTGAAGAACATTCTAGTTCAGAGGTCATGAAGGTGTTTCTGTCCTGCAGTCTGGGTCCTGCAGACCAGCAGCAGCATGTCAAGGTGTTTCTGTCCTGTTTGCAGATTTCGCCCTGCCGTCCCTGCTGGAAGTTTTCCTGACCCGGGAGGTGAGGAGTGCTCCTCCCAGGGCAGGGCAGGACAAGCCTGGCTCTGACGCCTCCGGCTCCTGGAGGAGATCTCACGCCAGCGGAACCTGGAAGCTACGACGTTCTCGAAGAACCTCCCAGCGCCACTCGCTGAAGGAGGCGCGGCGAGCCCAGCTGTCGTCCTCAGACTCTGAGGCAGGGCCTGAGGACGAGGAGGCCGCGAGCCGGGGGGGCGGGGGGCGGGTGAGGAGAGCTCACGGAGCCACGCTGCGTGTGAGCTGTCAGCATCACCAATCAGAAGCACCCCCAGCCCACAGCCCCGCCCCCAACGCCATGAGTGCCCCTTACCCTCACCCCAGGGCCCCCGGGTCCCAGATCCTGGATGCAGAGACCCTAACAGACCCTGCTGCCATGTCCATCTTCAACCGCATGGAGAACTCACCCTTTGACCTCTGCCACGTACTGCTGTCCCTGCTGGAGAAGGTGTGTAAGTTCGACATGGGCATCAACCACAACCCGGGGCTGGCGGTCAGCGTGGTGCCCACCCTCACTGAGATCCTCACCGAGTTCGGGGACTGCTGCGGCCCCGGGGGGGGCGGGGGGGATGACCTGGCGGGGGGCTGGACGGAGGAGCCGGTGGCCCTGGTTCAGAGGATGCTTCTCCGCACCATCCTGCACCTGATGTCTGTGGACGTAGGGTCCAGCGAGGCTCTGCCAGACAGCCTCCGCCGCAGCCTGACCGAGCTGCTCCGCGCCACCCTCAAGATCCGCAGCTGCCTGGACCGACAGGCCGACCCCTTCGCCCCGCGGCCCAAGAAGACCCTGGCGGAGGTCCAGGACGACTTCTCCTTCTCCCGCTACCGTCACCGAGCTCTGCTGCTGCCTGAGCTGCTGGAGGGCGTCTTACAGCTGCTGCTGGGCTGCCTGCAGGCCTCCGCACCAAACCCCTTCTTCTTCAGCCAGGCTCTGGAACTCCTGCATGAGTTCGTGCAGCATCGCGGCCTGGAGCTGTTTGAGGCTGCTGCCCTGCGTCTGGAGGGGCTGGGGAGGGCCCGGGACGCCGAGGTGGGGGGCGAGGCTGCAGAGAGGCTGAAGGGCCTCATCGCCGGCGTCCTGAAGATGGTCGGCGCCGTGAAGAAAGCGAAATCTGAGCAGCTGCATCAGTCGGTGTGCGCCCGGCGACGCCATCGCCGCTGCGAGTATTCCCACTTCCTGCATCACCACCGGGACCTGTCCGGTCTGCCCGTGTCCGCCTTCAAGCAGGCCGCCCGCCGCAACCCGTTCGAGGAGGATGGCGAGGGTCGGGAGGGCGAGGCGGTGAGGTACCCCGATCGCTGCTGCTGTGTGGCGGCCTGCTCCCACCAGTGTCTGCGCCTGCTGCAGCGCCTCTCCCCCACCGGGCCGGCCGTGCTCCAGGTCCTGGCCGGGGTCCAGGCCACCGGCATCTGCTGCTGCATGGACCCTCGCTCGGTGGTGGGGCCCCTGCTCCACGCCTTCCAGGCCCCAGGGCTCCGCAGCTACCAGGCCCACGTGCTCAGCGTCCTGAGCAGGCTGATCCTGGAGCAGCTGGGCGGAGGACAGCCCTCAGAGAAGGCCAGGCTAGCCTCCTGTAACATCTGCACTCTGGACAGCAGCCAGCTGCCAGGGCTGGAGGAGACTCTGCAGCAGGGGGAGCCGTCACTGGCCTCCCCCAGCCTGTCCTACCGCTCCCAGGGCATCCTGCCCAGTGGAGGGGGGGCGGAGGACATCCTGTGGAGGTGGGACGCTCTGGAGGCCTATCAGGAGCTGGTGTTTGGAGAGGACAGGCAGCTGAGTCAGCAGATAGCCGGACACGTGTGTCACCTGACGCTGCGTGGGAACGCTGTGGTCCAGTGGCAGCTGTACACACACATCTTCAGCCCTGTGCTGCAGAGAGGGGTGGAGCTAGCGCACCATGCCCAGCAGCTGGGCGTGTCCACGGTGTGCAGCCAGGTGTGCAGCTACCACACACACTGTCTGCCTGTGGACATCCTGCTGGTCTACCTGCAGGCTCTGCCCACACTGCTGAAGTCAAGGTGAGGAGCCACACTGTACTGTCACCTGGTGCTTAAGGTCTCCTGTCTCCTCTCCTGTCTCCTCTTCTCTCTCCTCTCCTGTCTCCTCTCCTGTCTCCTCTCCTCTCTCCTCTCCTGTCTCCTCTCCTGTCTCCTCTCCTGTCTCCTCTCCTGTCTCCTCTCCTGTCTCCTCTCCTCTCTCCTCTCCTGTCTCCTCTCCTGTCTCCTCTTCTGTCTCCTCTCCTGTCTCCTCTCCTGTCTCCTCTCCTCTCTCCTCTTCTGTCTCCTCTCCTGTCTCCTCTCCTCTCTCCTCTCCTGTCTCCTCTCCTGTCTCCTCTCCTGTCTCCTCTCCTGTCTCCTCTCCTGTCTCCTCTCCTCTCTCCTCTCCTGTCTCCTCTCCTGTCTCCTCTCCTGTCTCCTCTCCTGTCTCCTCTCCTGTCTCCTCTTCTGTCTCCTACCTCCTGATCTGTGCTCTTTGTGTCTCATTACCCCCCCCCCCCCAGGTCTGGCTCAGTAATCCCTACTGAGGTTCGTTTGTCATCAGATCTGTATGTCTGAGTCATTGCTAATTTAACCTGGTAAATAATGGATCCTCTCCCCTGTGTCCAGGCTGGAGCAGGGTGCTGACAGACAGGCAGACAGGTTAGCATGAATTTAACAGGAGCCTTCAGTCAATAGATTCAGTGAATGTTTGACCTTTTAGACTTTAAACTATTCAGTTCATTGTCTTTAATCGTTTGAGACGAGCCTCTTGCCTGCTGGTAGTCAAGGTGGCTGAGCAGTAAAGGACTTGGGCTAGTAGTCAGAAGGTACCTGGTTCGAATCCCAGCTTCGTCAACATAGCGTTGTGTCCTTGGGTAAGGCACTTCACCCTCCTTGCCTCTGGTGGAATGTCCCTGTACTGTCAGCCTCTCTGTTCTCTCTGTTCTTAGAACACTGATCTCTCTCTCTGCTCTGTCACACCTCGGCAAACTCTCTGCACATCCATGTTGCTGCAGTGTTCTGGTCTGTATGTCATTAGCATGTCGTCCTCAGCACAGCTCTGATGAGGCCTTCCCCTCTGTGGTGAGGGCTGGTCTGTCTGCAGGTCTGTCCTCACAGGCACAGACCTCATTCACCTGGGCCTCCTGTTTCTGTTTCTGCTGTTTGTCTGAGGTTCAGCATGTTAGTTAGTCTGATGAAACTGAATCCTGTTCATGTGGTTGTTGTCAGGCTGATAATGGCTCAGTGATTGTGAGAGAGGAGTGTTTCCCCATATAGCAGCTGTTCCTCTAACCTGGGTTACATCATCTCCCCCCTCACTCCCACCAGAGGCTGCTTCATTATTCAGCAGTACATCAGAAATACTCTGGATAAGGTTGCTAAAGCGATTAGGAGCTTAAATGGCTGTTTTGTTTTTCTGTTCCTGAGCAAAATGATGGCTTGTTTAGACCGCCCTCCCCCTTTCTCTCTCTCTCTTCACCCCTCTCTCTTTCTTCACCCCCGGAGGTGGCTGAGTGGTTAGGGAATCAGGCTTGTAATCAGAGCGTTGCCGGTTCGATTCTGGGCTGTGTCAACATGACATTATGTCTTTGAGCAAGGCACTTCACCCTACTTGCCTCAGGGGGGGGGGATGTCCCTGTACTTGCTGTGAGTCTCTCTGGATAAGAGCGTCTGCTGAGTGTAACTGTAACCCCGGGTCCTGCATGTCCTCCTAGGGTGATCCGAGATCTGTTCCTGAGCTGCAACGGCCTGAACCAGATCACAGAGCTCATCTATCTGGACCAGACCCGCTCCTGGGCCCTCAAGGTGTTTGAGACCCTGATCCTGGGCGTGGGCCCCCAGCAGTCAGACCGCACCCTCCAGGAGCTGGACAAGGCTGAGGCCCAGGAGAGGGAGGCCGTCCTGGGGCTGGTGGAGGAGCTGGGCCCCCGGGGGGCCGGAGAGGGCCCCCAGAGCCTGAGCAAGTTCTACGAGGGATTAAAGGAGGCGTGTCCTCGTCGGAGAAGCGGGGCGGGGGCGGGGCGTAGCCGGGGCGAGGCGCACCTCAACACCATCAACCTGTTCCTCTGCGTGGCCTTCCTGTGTGTTAGTAAAGAGGCGGACTCTGACCGGGACTCTGCCAACGACTCAGAGGACACATCTGGGTACGACAGCACGGCCAGCGAGCCTCTGGGGGGCCGCATGCCCTGCCTGGCCCCCGACAGCGTGGTCTTGCCCTCTAAGGAGCAGGTGAGGCGGGCTGCTGACGTGTGGGCGCTGTGCCGGGGGGTCTACCTGGCCAGCCCCGTGTTCCAGAGGCAGTTCTTCAGGCTGGGAGGGCTGGACGTGTGTTCCCGCCTCACCACCATGGTCATCCAGAAGCTCACCTCCAAGACCAGAGACGGCAGAGCCAGGAAGAGGAGGGAGGGCAAGGCCAAGGTCAGCCCCTCTCACCTGGACTCAGCCTCAGTAGAGCCAGGCTCCGCAGGGCAGCAGGAAGACAGTGCCCCGGAGCAGGGTGAGGGTCTGGGGCCTGGCCTGGGGGAGCCCGGCCTGGGGGAGCCCAGGGGGAGGGACCCCTCTAGGAGGCTGGAGGAGGAGTGGCCCCTGCAGAGTGTTCGGCTCCTGGAGGCCCTGCTGGCCATCTGTCTGCACAGCTCCAGCTCTGCCCTGCTGAAGAGCCAACCAGAGCTGTCATTCCAGGTGCCCTGCCTCACTGCCCTGCCTCTATACCATGCCTCTATACCCTGCCTCACTACCCTGCCTCTATACCCTGCCTCTATACCCTGCCTCACTACCCTGCCTCTATACCCTGCCTCTATACCCTGCCTCTATACCCTGCCTCTATACCCTGCTTTACTCACTACCCTGCCTCACTACCCTGCCTCTATACCCTGCCTCTATACCCTGCTTCAATCTCTACCCTGCCTCACTCACTACCCTGCCTCTATACCCTGCCTCTATACCCTGCCTCTATACCCTGCCTATATACCCTGCCTCTATACCCTGCCTCACTACCCTGCCTCTATACCCTGCCTCTATACCCTGCCTCTATACCCTGCTTCACTCACTACCCTGCCTCACTCACTACCCTGCCTCTAAACCCTGCCTCTCTACCCTGCCTCTATACCCTGCTTCAATCTCTACCCTGCCTCACTCACTACCCTGCCTCTATACCCTGCCTCTATACCCTGCCTCTATACCCTGCCTATATACCCTGCCTCTATACCCTGCCTATATACCCTGCTTCACTACCCTGCCTCTATACCCTGCTTCACTCTCTACCCTGCCTCACTCACTACCCTGCCTCTATACCCTGCTTCACTCTCTACCCTGCCTCACTCACTACCCTGCCTCTATACCCTGCCTCTCTACCCTGCCTCTCTGTACCCTACCTCTCTTTTCACCCTGCCTCACTCTCTACCCTGCCTCACTCTTCACCCTGCCTCTCTACCCTGCCTCTCTCTGTACCCTACCTCTCTTTTCACCCTGCCTCTCTCTTCACCCTGCCTCACTCTCTACCCTGCCTCTCTCTTCACCTTGCCTCTCTACCCTGCCTCTCTCTTCACCCTGCCTCTCTCTATACCCTGCCTCTCTCTTCACCCTGCCTCTCTCTTCACCCTGCCTCTCTCTTCACCCTGCCTCTCTCTTCACCCTGTCTCTCTCTTCACCCTGTCTCTCTCTATACCCTGTCTCTCTCTTCACCCTGCCTCTCTCTTCACCCTGCCTCTCTCTTCACCCTGCCTCTCTCTTCACCCTGTCTCTCTCTTCACCCTGCCTCTCTCTTCACCCTGCCTCTCTCTATACCCTGCCTCTCTCTTCACCCTGCCTCTCTCTTCACCCTGCCTCTCTCTATACCCTGCCTCTCTCTTCACCCTGCCTCTCTCTATACCCTGCCTCTCTCTTCACCCTGCCTCTCTCTTCACCCTGCCTCTCTCTTCACCCTGCCTCTCTCTTCACCCTGCCTCTCTACCCTGCCTCTCTACCCTGCCTCTCTCTTCACCCTGCCTCTCACACACTCTCTAACAGTGGGTTTGTTTGCCCCCCCCCTCTCTCCTGCAGCTCCAATCAGTGGAGGAGACTCTGTGTGAGGTCAGAGATCAGCTGTCTCGCTCCGGGGTCGTGACCTCTGACCTGGCGGTGCCTCTGTTCGACTCCCTGCTGAGGGTGGCTCTGGCGGAGGTGTCGTCCTGCCCCGACCCCCCCGAGGAGAAGCCAGATAGGGTGAGTTCACCTGGAGTGTACGACCACAGTAGGGGTCAAAGGTCACCTGCAGTATTTACCCAGGTAATGGAAATCCATTGGTCAAATAGGTTTTCCAGCATCTTATTCTCCTGGATGCTGTGTGTGTGTCCTGGATGCTGTGTGTGTGTCCTGGATGCTGTGTGTGTGTCCTGGATGCTTTGTGTGTGTCCTGGATGCTGTGTGTGTGTCCTGGATGCTTTGTGTGTCTCCTGGATGCTTTGTGTGTCTCCTGGATGCTTTGTGTGTGTCCTGGATGCTGCGTGTGTGTCCTGGATGCTGTGTGTGTGTCCTGGATGCTGTGTGTGTGTCCTGGATGTTGTGTGTGTGTCCTGGTGTCTCCTGGATGCTGGATGCAGGTTTTAGGTGTTTCTATAATAGATTTCACTTCCAGTGATCTGAAGTCTTCTCTGGTCTGAGGGATTTACTGACCTGCTCTGACTGAAGGAGGGAGAGAGAGAGAGGGAGGGAGAGGAAGAGAGAGGGAGGGAGAGGGAGGGAGAGGAAGAGAGAGGGAGGGAGAGGGAGGGAGAGTTGGAGAGAGAGAGAGAGAGAGAGAGAGGGAGAGTTGGAGAGAGAGGGAGAGTTGGAGAGAGAGAGAGAGGGAGAGTTGTGGAGAGAGAGCACATGCGGATGACTGATTCACTAAACACCTTAGGGATGTTGAGTGAATGCCTTGCCGGTCAGCTGATATTGGTCTCATGACCAAAACCATGTCTACTATTTTTTTTGTATTTGTTCAATTTCTCGAAAAACATTTTGTTTTCCCGCTGTGGCAAACCAGTGTGATTGACTCAGAGAGAACGTCCTGTAGTTTGTCAGTAAGTGAAGGAAGTGGATCTGCTAGCTGATGGGTAAGAAACACAGACCTGCTTGTGTTAGCATATGGAGTTAGCACTCAGCGTTAGCATGTGGAGTTAGCACTCAGCGTTAGCCTATGGAGTTAACTCACAGCGTTAGCTTAGCCACAGCCTTGGTCACAGCAAAACAATGAGTCATAGAGCTGCTGTATAATGTGATTGTGATGGTATTTACTGGTGTCTGTGGGTTATTAGTGCTCATGGTGTCTTTACTTCCTGTCTTTACTTGGGTGTTACTGCACAAGCTATCATGTCTGCTATTCTCCTGCCTACACTCATCTGCTGTGTGTGTGTGTGTGTGTCAGAAGCTGCAGGTGGGCGTCCAGGTGGGCCTCCCAGCAGGGGAACTCTCTGAGGAGGTGGAGGAGGGGCAGGGTGGCGCCCGCCCCCCAGGGGAGGAGGAAGGCTACGACGCTGACAGTGAAAGCAACCTGGATGACCTGCTGGCCAAGCAGGGGGAAGGTATGAGAGAGACGGGCTGTGACCTCTGCTGTGACCTCTGCTGTGACCTCTGCTGTGACCTCTGCTGTGACCTCTGCTGTGACCTCTGCTGTGTTCCCACAGCCCTGGGGAGGGGGGGGGGGGGCAGCACTATACTTCATCAGCAGGACAGTGTGGGATCACACACCCCCCTCTCCAGAGCCTGGGAAACAGAGAGCCTGGGTCCTTACCAGGTTATCCATCCTGGAGGGAGGGAGGGAGGGAGGGAGGGAGGGAGGGTGAGGGAGGGAGGGAGGGAGAGGGAGGGAGGGAGGGAGGGAGGGAGGGAGGGAGGGAGGGGAGGGAGGGAGGGAGGGAGGGAGGGAGGGAGGGAGGGAGGGAGGGAGGGAGGGAGGGTGAGGGAGGGAGGGAGGGTGAGGGAGGGAGGGAGGGAGGGAGGGAGTCAGAGAGAGAATGAGGGAGGGAAGGGTGGAATACCAGTAGGTCATATACATGTATTCATTTCATGTTACACACTTTTATCCAAAGCATCTCAGTTGGATTCTGAATCGGCCTGCTGTGTTGAGTGACAGTTACCCAGGATGCAGGCGACTGGCCAGGTCATTCTGGCTCTGATCTGGCTCTGAAGAGTTCCTCTCACGTGTGTGTGTGTGTGTGTGTGTGTGTGTGGGGGGGGGGGGGGGGGGGGGCAGACCTCCTCTCTTGCCTTTTTAACATGTCCTTCCTCTCAGAATGCTCTCATTGTTTTCCTGACAGCATGCTGTATGCCTGGTGCAGTCAGAGCCCTCATTGGAAGCCTTGTGACTCGTAGTATTTTCCAGTAGCTACTGCTGACCCCCCCCCCCCCCTCCCAACACACACAGATCCCTCCTCCTCCCTCCTCCTCCTCTTCATCATCAGGGGGGTTATTATTATTATTATTATTATTATTATGTCATCAGTTGTCTTGTAATCCAGAGTTTCCTGTCTAAATGTGTTTAGAAGAATTGTTTTAGTCGATGTTGGCAGGAAGGAAACATCCAGTTGGAGAAAGAGAGATCGAACGAGAGAAAGAGGGAGAGAAGGAGGAAAGAGAGAGAGAAACAGAGAGAGAGAGAGAAAGTGAAATGGAGAGCTTAATTAATGAGAAGTGCTCGCTGCACTCCCAGTAAGTGTCTGCTGTGCAGCTCTGCTGTAAATCACAGAGAGCTGTCAGTCTGTCCAGCCCCAGCAGAGCTCCCAGTCTGTCCAGCCCCAGCAGAGCTGTCAGTCTGTCCAGCCCCAGCAGAGCTGTCAGTCTGTCCAGCCCCAGCAGAGCTCCCAGTCTGTCCAGCCCCAGCAGAGCTCCCAGTCTGTCCAGCCCCAGCAGAGCTCCCAGTCTGTCCAGCCCCAGCAGAGCTCCCAGTCTGTCCAGCCCCAGCAGAGCTCCCAGTCTGTCCAGCCCCAGCAGAGCTCCCAGTCTGTCCAGCCCCAGCAGAGCTCCCAGTCTGTCCAGCCCCAGCAGAGCTCCCAGGGCTCAGCTCGTGTTTTACGAGGGGAGGGGGTGGACCCAAAGCTGTCTGGAGCAGAGGGGATGTCAGCAGAGCAGGGAGCCCTTCAGGAGCGGGAGCCTGCTGCCACACACACACACACACACACACACACAAATTACCTGATGATCTTGTTGTTTTCTGGTGGATCCTGATTTCTGGGCTGCTGTGTTGTTTTGGGTCTTCACCCTTCCATCTCTGGTTCTCCTCCCAGGGCTGAAGGTGGGAGGGTGCGGGTCTGGGGGAGTGTGGGCCTGGCCCTTTGAAGGGGCCTGGGCGTGGAGTGCTGCTCTTCCCAGAGATCTGCATCATGGAGCTGCAGCTGCTGGCCTCCGGCTCCCCTGACATGGAGGTGATGAAACACGTGTTCCACAGCCCTGCTGGAGCTTTCCGCTCCAACGCCCTCAACGCTGCTCTGCTGTACGACCAGGTGAGCCTCACCGGGCGTCCTCTGGCCTGACACATGTTTCCTGTCCGTCTGTCTCCTGTCTGTCTCTCTCTCCCTCCCTCACTTTCTCTCTCTCTGTCTCTCTCCCTCACTTTCTCTCTCTCTGTCTCTCTCCCTCACTTTCTCTCTCTGTCTCCCTCTCCCTCTGTCTCTCTCTATCCCTCCCTCACTTTCTCTCTCTCTGTCTCTCTCTCTCCCTCCCTGTCTCTCCCTCTCTGTCTCTCTCTCTCCCTCCCTGTCTCTCCCTCCTGGTACCTGAGATGGAGACTGGATCATTGAGTGTGTCTCTGTTGTGTTCCCTGCAGGGAGGAGTTAAGACCATTCTGACTGGCTTCCACAGTATCCCTCACCCAGTGTGACTCCAGCTACACAGGTGTGTTCACAGCACAGGGCTGCTTCTCTCAGGGTGCTGTGCTGTTGTCCGGGTGACGGAGGGTGTTCTTTATGGTCTGTCCAGACTGTCAGGTCCTGCTCGTTGAGCTGCTGGTTGCCATGGTGAGCAAACGGATCACAGCCGAAGAACTGGCGCTGTTGATTCGTCTCTTCCTAGAGAAGACTCCTCCCACCGAAGTAGCCCCGCCCACTCTTGTAACCACTCCCCTTCATGTAGCCCCTCCCACTTCTGTTAGACAATGACTTTAGTAACTACTCCCCTCTGGGTAGTGTAGATCATGGGTAGTGAATCATGGGTAGTGCATCATGGGTAGTGAATCATGGGTAGTGCATCATGGGTAGTGTAGATCATGTGTAGTGCATCATGGGTAGTGCATCATGTGTAGTGCAATCATGGGTAGTGTAGATCATGTGTAGTGCATCATGGGTAGTGCATCATGTGTAGTGCATCATGGGTAGTGTAGATCATGTGTAGTGTGCACCATGGGTAGTGCAGATCATGTGTAGTGCATCATGGGTAGTATAGATCATGTGTAGTGCATCATGGTAGTGCATCATGGGTAGTGCATCATGGTAGTGCATCATGGGTAGTGCATCATGGGTAGTGCATCACATATACTACTGAGGAATTAACACCAAAGCGTTTGGGAATTCATGTGAGGTAACTTATGAACACTGAGGCTGTTTTTAACTGCTGTGTGGAAGTCAGCTGGGAATAACAGTTAGATCTGAACTGGGTTATTTATAACCTCAGTTATGACGCTGTTCTATATTCTCTCTCTCTCTGTTTGTTTTTGGGGCGTTAGCGTCTTACTGTTCACGTCGTCATGGTTACGACCGTTTACAGCCTGGTCAGTGTGTCTTTAGTCTGGACCGTCTGGTCGAGCGGTCAAGAGCAGATCTAACAGTGTAGTGATAATCACAAACACCTTAACCACCTTTCTGCATTGTCTTTGTGAATTAAAATATCAGAAATGTCAATCTTAGAGACTGTGGTGACTGTATGAATTGAAACCCCCCTGGATACCACAGAACTGTTACCACGGTACCGTTACCATGACTGTGTCCATGGTAACCATGTTTCCTCTGTGCTGTAGTTGGTCCTGCTGAAGGGGCTCCTGCAGATCGTGGAGGCCAGCGTGGACACGGAGCCTCTCTACTTCCTGTCCTTTCCCATGATCCTCGGAGGCACAGCGGCGGGGGGCTCGTCCCCAGGGGGCCGGCAGAGTGGAGGCGCGGGGGCCAGAGGAGGGGGGCTGCTCTGGAGGGGCAAGCCTGGGCGTGGGGAGGGAGAGGGCCGCCCGGGGCACCTGCTGTCCTCTCCCTGGCATGTTGCCCCCTCCACCTGCCCCTGGTGGGGCAGAACTGCTGGCCTCACATGGCTAGTGGCTTCAGCGCCTCTCTGTGGCTGAAGACGGCTGGGGGACTGGACGAGTCTGGAGAGATGGGTGAGAGGGCGGGAGGCTGGGGCAGGAGGCTGGGGCAGGAGGCTGGGGCAGGAGGCTGGGGTGGGAGGCTGGGGTGGGAGGCTGGGGTACTGGGGCAGGAGGCTGGGGCAGGAGGCTGGGGTACTGGGGCAGGAAGCTGGGGTACTGGGGCAGGAAGCTGGGGTACTGGGGCAGGAAGCTGGGGTACTGGGGCAGGAAGCTGGGGTACTGGGGCAGGAAGCTGGGGTACTGGGGCAGGAAGCTGGGGTACTGGGGCAGGATGCTGGGTACTGGGGCAGGAAGCTGGGGTACTGGGGCAGAAAGCTGGGGTACTGGGGCAGGAAGCTGGGGTACTGGGGCAGGAAGCTAGGGTACTGGGGCAGGAAGCTGGGGTACTGGGGCAGGAAGCTGGGGTACTGGGGCAGGAAGCTGGGGTACTGGGGCAGGAAGCTGGGGTACTGGGGCAGGAAGCTGGGGTACTGGGCAGGAAGCTGGGGTACTGGGGCAGAAAGCTGGGGTACTGGGGCAGGAAGCTAGGGTACTGGGGCAGGAAGCTAGGGTACTGGGGCAGGAAGCTAGGGTACTGGGGCAGGAAGCTGGGGTACTGGGGCAGGAAGCTGGGGGTACTGGGGCAGGAAGCTGGGGTATCTGGGGCAGGATGCTGGGGTACTGGGGCAGGATGCTGGGGTACTGGGGCAGGAAGGTGTGTCGTCCCAGCCTGTGTTCACGTCTCCCTGTTTCTTCTCCAGAGGAGGGGGAAGACCTCGACAGCAGAGCCCCAGCTGGGGGCCTCTCAGGTGGGGCAGAGTGTGGAGGAGGGCCTGGTTCATGTCCTGTCCATGGGCTCCAAGGCTCTGATGCTGCAGGTGTGGGCTGACCTCTCCTCTGGGTCTCTCACCTTCAGGTGAGTCCTTGACCTCTGACCTGGACAGTCTAACCTGGCCAGCATACTAACCTGGAGGAAATGGAACTGTGTGATGTGTGACTTCCTGTGTGCATGTGACGATGCCTGTCCTGTCGTCAGGATGTGCGTCGACCCTAACGATGAGATGAGGCGGGGCTTCTGGCGCAGGCGGAGTCAGGGGTGGGCGTGGTCAGACCAGGCCTGTGGCAGCACCTGGGGATCACATATAGCCAGCAGCCCGAGGGCAAAAAGAACATCCATGGATGCCTCTCTCTCTGGGTCTGTGGAGTCAGGTAAGAGGAGGGAGGGAGGGAGGGAGGGAGGGAGGAGGGAGGGAGGGAGGGAGGGAGGGAGGGAGGGAGGGAGGGAGGGGAGGGAGGGGAGGGAGGGAGGAGAGGAGGGAGGGAGGGAGGGAGGGAGGGAGGGAGGGTGGGAGGGGAGGGAGGGAGGGAGGGAGGGAGGGAGGGAGGGAGGGAGGGATGGAGGGCCAGTTGTAACAGCAGATCTTCATTAAGGTGACACAGCAGAACACGGTGTCCAGAGTGAGAGAGTCACATGACGTCCTGTGTGTCCCCAGGCAGTGTGAGGTGTCTCTGGACTACACCCTGCCCAGGAAGTCCAGCCTGTCCTCCGACAGCAACAAGACCTTCTGCCTGCTGGACACTGCTGCCCCTGGGCAGAGGAGCCGGCCAGGCATGGGGGGGGCTGGAGCATGGGCACTGTGCTGCTGTTCAACGGTATCAACATCCTGTGGATGTTGTGGAAGGCTGTTGCTAGTGTGTGTGTGGTGTGTGGTGGTGTGTGTGTGTGTGTGTGTGTGTGTGTGTGTGTGTGTGTGTGTGTGTGTGTGTGTGTGTGTGTGTGTGTGTGTGTGTGTGTGTGTGTGTGTGTGTGTGTGTGTGTGTGTGTGTGTGTGTGTGTGTGGTGTGTGTTCTCTACATTAGAGCAGTGTGCAGGCTGCTTCCAGAACAGTCTTCTTGTTGTGTGTATTGTCTGTGCTGCTCTGTGTTCAGTCACAGCAGCCTCAGAGACTCACTGATGTCATTAACCAAGACTGCTGGCTGGATACACTAACCCTGTGTGTGTGTGTGTGTCTCTCTCCCTCTCTCTCTCCCTCTCTCTCTCTCTGTCTCTGTCTCTGTCTCTGTCTCTCTCTCTCTCTCTCTCACTCTCACTCTGTCTCTCTCTCTCTCTCCTCTCTGTCTCTGTCTCTGTCTCTCTCTCTCTCCCTCTCTCTGTCTCTCTCTCTGTCTCTCTATCTCTGTCTCTCTGTCTCTCTGTCTCTCTGTCTCTCTGTCTCTCTCTCTCTCTCTCTGTCTATCTCTCTCTCCCTCTCTCTGTCTCTCTCTCTGTCTCTCTCTCTGTCTCTCTCTCTGTCTCTCTGTCTCTCTCTCTCTCTGTCCCTCCCTCCCTCCCTCCAGGCTCCAGGATAGGAGCAGAGGAGGCGTTCTACCTGTACGCCAGTGGTCCAGACCAGTCGTCTATCATGCCGTGCAGGTACGGCCAGACCAAGGGCGTCTTCTCCAAGTACCTGAGCCAGGAGGCCCTGAGGTGTGCTCAGATCAGGGAGCTGCTGCTGAAGAACAAGGAGCTGGACACTGCCGGCCTGGTGGTCAGTCTGACACACACACACGTATAAACACACACACACATATAAACACACACACACACACAGCTGAAGAGCCCAAGACTCAGTAACAGGGAGCTTGTAGCTTTGGGATGTAAATATCATCACTGTTGTATTGTAATACAGTTCCAGTACCTGCTGAATGTTCTAACTAGGCTCATGCATTATTCATCAAGCTGCTGTAACAGGAAGTCTCCTAACGCTGACAGGTTTATTCCAGCTGTGTTTGAAAGGCTTAACCCAGCATCATGGATCACATTTATATCTGAACTGCTCCTCCCCTCCTGTGTGTCTGCAGTCAGCACAGAAGATTCTAGAAGGAATAGGTCACAGGAGGGTGTTAATCTTGCTGTTGTCTCTCTCTGTGTGTGTCTGTGTGTGTCTCTGTGTGTGTGTGTCTCTCTCTCTGTGTGTGTGTCCGTGTGTGTGTGTCCGTGTGTGTGTGTCCGTGTGTGTGTGTCCGTGTGTGTGTGTCCGTGTGTGTGTCTCTGTGTGGCTGTGTGTGTGTGTGTGTCCGTGTGTGGCTGTGTGTGTGTGTGTGTGTGTCCGTGTGTGTGTGTGTGTGTGTGTGTGTGTGTGTGCAGGAGGGCCTGGCTGTAGTGTTTGCCCCCAGCAGTCCCAGGACGTACACCATCTATGAGCCGGTGATCAGGATGAAAGGCCAGACCAGGGTGGTGGCGTCCCAGCGGCCCTTCAGCTGTAAGGAGGTGCACAGCTCCTCCCTGGAGCCCCAGACCCTGCGGGGCCTCCTGCCCTGCCAGCCCCAGGGCCTCCACAGCGTCCTGCACAAGATCGGAGGAACCGGGAACTTTGTGTTCCTCTTCGCTCGGGTAGGAAGAACAGAGGAGCCTAGTGGGAGGAGCTCAGGGTTAGAGCATGCTGGGTAAAGGGGAGGAGCTCAGGGTTAGAGCATGCTGGGTAAAGGGGAGGAGCTCAGGGTTAGAGCATGCTGCTGGGTAAAGACTCTTGGGTTTGTTTCTGAAAGCTTTCATCTCTGTTATTAGTTTACAGTCTTCCTCCTCATCTCCTTTCCCCTCCCTCCCTCCCTCCCTCCCTCCCTCCCTCCCTCCCTCCCTCCCTCCCTCCCTCCCTCCCTCCCTCCCTCCCTCCCTCCCTCCCTCCCTCCCTCCCTCCCTCCCTCCCTCCCTCCCTCCCTCCCCCTCCCTCCTCCTCCCCCCTGCAGGCTGTGGAGCTCAGTGACTGTGAGAGGACCCAGGCTCTGGCCCTGCAGGTTCTTCTGTCGCTCGTCAGACTCAACCAGCACCGCATCCACGAGATGGACTGTTGCCACGGCTACGCCATGATCCACCAGGTCCTCATCAAGTCCAAGTGCATTGTGGGATACCACATGCTCAAGGTGAACCCCAATCAACTTCATGTACAGATGATGTCAGTGTGCTGTCTGACACTCAGGCTGGGTCACACAACAGTGTGTGTGTGTGTGGATGTTCTGTAACTGTGTGTGTGTGTGTGTACCTGCTGAGCAGGATGGTTTACACGGCTGTGTTGCTGCTGTGTGTGTTGCTGCTGTGTGTGTGTTGCTGCTGTGTGTGTTGCTGCTGTGTGTGTGTTGCTGTGTGTGTTGCTGCTGTGTGTGTGTTGCTGCTGTGTGTGTGTTGCTGCTGTGTGTTGCTGTGTGTGTGTTGCTGTGTGTGTTGTTGCTGTGTGTTGCTGCTGTGTGTGTGTTGCTGTGTGTGTGTTGCTGTGTGTGTTGCTGCTGTGTTTGTGTTGCTGCTGTGTGTTGCTGCTGTGTGTGTTGTTGCTGTGTGTTGCTGCTGTGTGTGTGTTGCTGTGTGTGTTGCTGCTGTGTGTGTGTTGCTGTGTGTATTGCTGCTGTGTGTGTGTTGCTGCTGTGTGTGTTGTTGCTGTGTGTTGCTGCTGTGTGTGTGTTGCTGCTGTGTGTGTGTGTGTGTGTGTGTGTGTGTGTGTTGCTGCTGTGTGTTGCTGTGTGTGTTACCTGAGGCGTGTTGTTACCTGAGAGAGCAGGAGACAGGTGTGTCAGGGTTAGGGTGTGTCTTACAGGACATGACATCACACAGGTGAGGGACAGGTGACAGCTGGTCCAGACACAGCTTGTTGTTTCAGCTCATCAGATCACATTAACATGGAGTCACTGATCAGACACTCTTATCCAGAGAGACTTACAGCAGGTACAGGAGCACCCCCCCCCCCGAGGCGAGGAGGAGGAGTCATCTTCACCATGTTGTTCTGTCTTGTTATTTCAGCCTGCATCTGTGAGTTCAGACAGGGGGAGGGTCCCTCTAACACTGATCTCCCCTGCAGTGATACCAGTCAGCAGTACAGATATCCCTGCTGATGGGTAGTGACAGGTTCTCTCTCTGGGGTAGAAAGGGCAGCTGTGTTGACAGTGAGAAGTGGAGTTCCAGCAGGAGGATATAGATCCAGTCACTGCCCATCTCAGTCTGCCCATCTCAGTCTGACCATCTCAGTCTGCTCATCTCAGTCTGACCATCTCAGTCTGACCATCTCAGTCTGACCATCTCAGTCTGCCCATCTGTCTGCCCATCTCAGTCCCCTCTGAAGGGTGTCTGGTGACCTGGTGGAGATCATTAATGTGGGCGTGTCTGTCTCAGATGGACAGCACTGTTCAAGACTGCATACTGAGCAGACACTGTATCCTACCTTAAAGTGTGTGTGCTGCCCTCAGTATCCTGCCTTAAAGTGTGTGTACTGCCCTCTGTATCCTGCCTTAAAGTGTGTGTGCTGCCCTCAGTATCCTGCCTTAAAGTGTGTGTGCTGCCCTCAGTATCCTGTGTTAAAGTGTGTGTGCTGCCCTCAGTATCCTGCCTTAAAGTGTGTGTGCTGCCCTCTGTATCCTGCCTTAAAGTGTGTGTGCTGCCCTCAGTATCCTGCCTTAAAGTGTGTGTGCTGCCCTCTGTATCCTGTGTTAAAGTGTGTGTGCTGCCCTCAGTATCCTGTGTTAAAGTGTGTGTGCTGCCCTCTGTATCCTGTGTTAAAGTGTGTGTGCTGCCCTCAGTATCCTGCCTTAAAGTGTGTGTGCTGCCCTCAGTATCCTGCCTTAAAGTGTGTGTGCTGCCCTCAGTATCCTGTGTTAAAGTGTGTGTGCTGCCCTCTGTATCCTGTGTTAAAGTGTGTGTGCTGCCCTCAGTATCCTGCCTTAAAGTGTGTGTGCTGCCCTCAGTATCCTGTGTTAAAGTGTGTGTGCTGCCCTCAGTATCCTGTGTTAAAGTGTGTGTGCTGCCCTCTGTATCCTGTGTTAAAGTGTGTGTGCTGCCCTCAGTATCCTGTGTTAAAGTGTGTGTGCTGCCCTCTGTATCCTGTGTTAAAGTGTGTGTGCTGCCCTCAGTATCCTGTGTTAAAGTGTGTGTGCTGCCCTCAGCATCCTGTGTTAAAGTGTGTGTGCTGTCCCCAGTATCCTGTGTTAAAGTGTGTGTGCTGCCCTCAGTATCCTTTGTTAAAGTGTGTGTGCTGCCCTCAGTATCCTGTGTTAAAGTGTGTGTGCTGCCCTCCCCTGCAGACTCTGCTGGACGGTTGCTGCAGCACTCCCATCCTGACCCTGGGGGAGGACGGTCACTTCCGGCTGGACACTGAGTCCTGCGCTGTGGTCCAGGACACCAGACTGCTGGGAGAACTGCTGCTGGACTGGAAGATCTGGGCCAAGGCTCAGGTATCATGGAGCACACACACACACTCACACTCACTCACACACACACACACACACACACACACACACTCACCATGTAAGGTAGCATAGGTAGCACATAGCACACACACACACATACACACACTCACACACACACACCATGCAAGGCTCTGGTACAGCTGTGGTTCTACTAAAGCTAACATGGGAACTGTGTGTGTGTGTGTGTGTCAGGGAGGTGTGTGGGAGACCCTCCTAGCAGCTCTGGAGGTCCTCATCAGGGTCCACCACCCCCTGCAGATGTTCAATATCCGCCAGCTGCTGAACGCCCAGGTGGTCCAGCGCTTCCTGCTCACCTGCCAGGTACTTCAGGTAGGACAGCGGCTCCACAGCGCCCCCACCAGCCTGGGAGGGGAACCCCCCCCTGTTCCCCGCCTCCTCCACCCTGCGCTGACGTCTCACACGTCTCACCCCGTTTCCTGTCTCTCTTCAGGAGAACCGGGACGAGCACCTCACCTCCATCCCACAGGAAGTCTGCATGTCTTTCGTCAAAATCATCCAGGAAGTGCTGGGCTCTCCTCCTGATCTGGACCTGCTCAGGCTGGTCTATAACTTCCTGTTAGCCGTGCACCCGCCCACCAACACCTACGTGTGCCACACCCCCTCCAACTTCTACTTCTCCCTGCACATCGGTGAGACGCCTAATCACAACCGCACACCCCTATTAAACGCACCGCACACCCCTATCAAACACACCCCTCACCCTTTATTAAACACACCCTTATCAAACACACCCCTCATCCCTTATTAAACACCTGCAAACCTCCTCTGAGCCCCCCCCTGCTCCTGTGTCTCCCCCCCCTGCTTCCTGTGTCTCCCCACCCCCCAGATGGGAAGCTGTACCAGGACAAGGTCCAGTCCATCATGCACCTCAGACACTCCAGCAGTGGAGGGAAGTCCACCAGCAGCTCTGTGATGTCTCTGTCTCCCCTGGTCTTCTCTGATGCTGGACCTGAAGGTACTGGTCTGATACAGGATCCTCTGTCTGACACACACAGGCCCTCTGACCTTCAAACAGCACCCTGCCATCTCTAACAGCATTACTGCTACAGAGGCCAGTGGTGCTTAAATATGTGCAAGTCATCAGTGTCCAGTACTGGAAATATCCTCAGATATGTAACACAAGGCAATACTGGGGTTACAGAACCAGGGTTGAGAGGTTGTTGCCTGGGTAACAGAACCAGGGTTGTCAGGTTGTCGCCTGGGTTACAGAACCAGGGTTGTCAGGTCGTTGCCTGGGTTACAGAACCAGTGTTAATCATTGTGTTACCTGGGTTACAGGAGCACTCCAGGGCCCCTCCCCTGAGCAGCTGGGGGAGGACCAGTCCTTACGGCCCCCCAGCCTGGCTCCCTCCCCTTACTCCTCCCCCAGCCTGTCCCCCCGGGGGGCCCCACGGGGGGCATCCCTGGGCACCCAGCCAGCGCTGGGCAGCACAGAGACCCTGAGGAGGAGCGCTGGAGACGAGCCTTTGCTGAGCAGCTGTGAGTCAGCCAAGACCATCTGTGACTCCCGAGAGGTGGGGGAGAGCAGGGGGGAGGACCAGGAGGAGGACCAGGGGGAGAACCAGGGGGAGAACCAGGGGGAGGTCCGGGGTCTGACCACACCCCGCATCAGCGTGGAGGAAGAGCGTGAGGAGGAGGTGGAGGTGGACAGCCCGGCTGAGGGCAGCGTAGGAGGGCAGGAGGATCGCTTTGACTGGGCCAGTGAGGAGGCTCCACGGAGGCCTGACAGCCTGAAGGGGATCCAGTCCTTCCAGAGGAGCCAGAGTAACCTGGCCAGCCTGGGTCTGGCCTTCCCAGCCCAGAACGGCTCCCTGGCCCTGGGTCGCTGGCCCAGCCTGGGGGATCGCAGCAGCCTCCCAGATGACTGGGAGAGTTACATCTACTCTCCTGGATACGAGCGGGCCCACAGCAAGGCTGACTCCAACGACAGGTACGGGGTGGGTGGGGTAGGTGTGTGGGTGTGTGGGGTTGGTAGGTGGGTAGTTGGGGTTGGTAGGTGGGGTAGTTGGGGTTGGTGGGTGGGGTAGTTGGGGTTGGTAGGTGGGGTAGTTGGGGTTGGTAGGTGGGGTAGTTGGGGTTGGTAGGTGGGGTAGTTGGGGTTGGTATTTGGGGTTGGTAGGTGGGGTAGTTGGTGTTGGTAGGTGGGGTAGTTGGGGTTGGTATTTGGGGTTGGTAGGTGGGGTAGTTGGGGTAGTTGGGGTTGGTAGGTGGGGTAGTTGGGGTTGGTAGTTGGGGTTGGTAGGTGGGGTAGTTGGTGTTGGTAGGTGGGGTAGTTGGTGTTGGTAGGTGGGGTAGTTGGGGTTGGTAGTTGGGGTTGGTAGGTGGGGTAGTTGGGGTAGTTGGGGTTGGTAGGTGGGGTAGTTGGGGTTGGTAGGTGGGGTAGTTGGTGTTGGTAGGTGGGGTAGTTGGGGTTGGTAGTTGGGGTTGGTAGGTGGGGTAGTTGGGGTAGTTGGGGTTGGTAGGTGGGGTAGTTGGTGTTGGTAGGTGGGGTAGTTGGGGTTGAAAGAGTAGTTCTGGAAAAAAAAGTCACAAAAAAGGTTTCAATAAAAATAGAAATCTGAAAATTTGAAACTTTCGTAACGTGGGAAAGAAAAAAAACGTTTTGAAATGTCGAAACTTTTTTGAAATGTTGAAAAAAGAGGAAAAAAAACCTACAGCTGTGGACATGAAGACCTTATTTATCTCCTGATCGATGCCTTGTCCTTAAGTAACCCACATCAAGATTCAGTTCCACTAGCAAAGCAAAGGTCAGTCAGTTGAATCGTTCATAGTGGAGTTGTTGCTCCACTGGTCTTGTGATGTTGAACTACACAACAGAACTGACTCCCCCTTCTGGTGAAGTGGAGCCTCATTCACACACATCAGGGATTATTAACCCTTACTAACCCTAACCCTAACCCTTCTGGTGAAGTGGAGCCTCATTCACACACATCAGGGATTACTAACCCTTACTAACCCTAACCCTAACCCTTCTGGTGAAGTGGAGCCTCATTCACACACATCAGGGATTACTTTATGGCACATTATTCTTTTCAGAATGTGTGTGTTTGACATCCCCCCCCCCCCCTTAACAAAGCTAAACCTGTCAGAAAGCAGCATCATTATTGTGTGCTGTGTTCCAGGTCCAGCACAGAGGACTGCCTGGTGCTGGTGTGCTGCGGCCTGTATGACCTGCTGAGAGGAGTCCTGCTTCTGCTTCCTGAC